>JADLZK010009343.1:0-69524 GCA_015847255.1 Hyparrhenia diplandra | reverse complement strand
AGTGTGTGTGATGATGGCCGGCCTGGGTGTTAAATGACAAGGGTTTGTGGACTGGACGGATTTGTGGAAGGTTAAAGTCCCGTCCAAGGTCCGCGTCTTCCTTTGGCGAATAGCGAGGCACTCATTACCTACGGAGATGTACGACACCGAAGGAAAATGGCACAAACTAGCAGTTGTTTTTTTCTGTGGCCGCCAAGATTCATGGCGTCACTCCTTGCTGGAGTGCAATATGGCCAAGGGTGTTTGGACGTTACAAGGGGAAGAGATCTTGAGTTTATCAGTCATGCACAGCATAGCGATGCTCGGGGTTGGCTTCATGAGGCGGTCGCAACTCTTCGGGATGAGGATCTTGTGCGACTGATAGTCACGATGTGGGCAATTTGGTATGCGAGGCGACAGGCTATAAATGAGAACAATTTTCAGAGCCCATTATCGACTCACAATTTTGTGGAGCGTTTCATTGCGGAATTGAAACCGGCTACACCAAATATGCAGAAGAAGATCGGGTGCCGACCCAGAAACCTCATTGGATCCCCCCCTCAGGGCGTAATGAAGATAAATGTAGATGCTGCGCTATCTAAGAATTCGTGTATTGCGACGGTGGCAGCAATTGCAAGGAATGAGGCAGGCAAATTTTTGGGAGCATCTGCAATTGTGACGGAAGGAATTTCAGATCCAGAGATAGCAGAAGCGCTGGCCTGCAGAGAAGGTCTAGCTCTTGCAAGTGACCTCATGCTTCGAAGGTCAGGATTGCTACCGACTGTGCGAACATAGTGAAGAATATGCGTGACAAGGGGATGAACTCCTATGGCCACATCATCCGGGAAATTAAGACAGGTATGGCAAGCTTCGCGTCGGCGGAGCTTGTTCATGAAAATAGAAACTTCGAATGGTGATGCTCATATATTAGCTAGAAGTTCAATTTATGAATCTGTAGGGCGGCATGTTTGGCTGCTCTTTCCTCCTACTGGAGTTTGTACTGATTACTCTTATATATGAATAAAGCGGTACTGATTCTCAAAAAAAAAAGGTAATACTACGCAGCCTCGTCTCGTCTCATCGAAGAGACGAAAAGACAAAAAAAAGATCATTTCAATTTAATCAATGAATAATGTTTTTTAGATTACATAGTATAACACAGGCGTCCAACACGCATGCACACTCACCCTATAAACACACGTACGCAAACCCTACCCCTATGCACACCTTCGAAGCACTAAGCCGACAGATCTTGAAATTCACGAAGTCACCACAGGCGCCTCACTGTTGACGGGGACATCGCCTACCACTTAATGTATAGCATCAAAAAATGCTTGTTTCGAATGTTTTAACCTGTGACGGTATGGTATTTCTTGGAGATGTTATTACTGCTGCTGTATCGGTTGGGCGGTGCCTGTGCCAAGGGGAGGTAGCGTTGAATGACTAAGTTAAGGAATGGCGTGGCAAAAATCATGCCTGATGCAGTATAGTTGCATGACATTTGTTTGGATTATAAAACAGGGCTTTGTCTAGAGTCTCTGCTTGTTGATCTGAGTATCTATATTCAATTCTGTATAGTAAATTGGCTAAGCAAGAAGTATATATGTGGTAGTAGCATGAATTGAGTTATGTTAGTATTCAGCAATTTACTTGTGTAATAACATATCATAAATCTTATTCACACACACAAAAAAAAAAAAATCATAAATCTGAAGTTTGGAAGACATTGAGTTATCCTCTCGACCTCTCATAACAGTTTTGTGGCGCAAAATAAGCTGAGGGCAGCCATGGCTGTCAGGACATCGTCAGCTGGTGGTTTCTCAATTTTTCTCTCTTACTTTGTTATATGTGAATATATATAGGAAAAAAGTCTAGATCACCCCAACTATGGGGGTGGAATATAACCCCAAACTATAAACGGTCTAATTTACCCCGAAAAAACCGTCTACTTTACCCCCTGGGGCAGTTTTGGACGACGGTTTGGTACAGTAACTACGGTTTTTGCTACAGTAACCGCAAAAAAATGTACTGCAGGACACTATATTATATGTTCATTGTGTAGATCTACTCATGTGGAGTACAACAAAATTGGATTTTCCATTTTACGATTTTTCTGTGATTTACTATGAATTTTCAAAGATGCGGTTACTGTAGCAAAACTACAGTTACTGTAGCAAACCGCCGTCCAAAACTGCCCTAGGGGGTATAGTAGACGGTTTTGGAAGTTCAAAGGGGTAAATTAGGACCGTTTCATAGTTTGGGGTTATATTCCACCCCATAGTTGGGGGTGATCTAGACTTTTTCCAATATATATATATATATATATATATATCTGTTGGTCAGCAAAGCACTTTGATGGATTAATGATAATATATTCATGCTTTTTGATTTGTTCTGTTCAAAAGGCATCTACTACGGCAAACATTAGCAATACAAGATGCGGTGTTGCAGTTTACTCAATTGAGCGTTATTGGAAATTGATGACCCCAACTGATGATATAAAAAAGACTTCGATAGAATATTGTTCCTTTATATATTCTAGGCTTTTTTTCATTGATATTTGTTTGTATATGTATTCTGCCAAGTTTTTAATACAACTTTAAAGAAGTGTATACAAAGTGTCGTAACAAATCTTCGCAAAAAAAAAAAAAAAAAATGTCTCGTAACAATATTACAATAAAATATTCTATAGTATAATATCTCCAAATTCCATGCATGAACAAACCGCGCGCACGCAGGGTGCCATCCACCGAGCCGGCGGGACGGCGTTCGCGGCCCAGCCGTGGTTTGTCCCACCACCTCGCATGATGAGCCAGCCTCTCTGCCTTTCCCTAAGCATTTACGGAGTACTCCCTCCGTCTCAAAATAGTTGTCGTTTTTGGGTGTTCGTCTTACCGACTTTGATTCGATTTGTATAAAATACGTGCAATGTTTAAATTTTGAAATAAATTTGTTAAAAA
Organism: Hyparrhenia diplandra; assembly: GCA_015847255.1. NCBI lineage: Eukaryota > Viridiplantae > Streptophyta > Magnoliopsida > Poales > Poaceae > Hyparrhenia > Hyparrhenia diplandra. Next base: position 66,585 of record JADLZK010009343.1, on the reverse strand, counting down.
ACTAGACTTAAAGATCTTTCCGATGATACTAATTACTTAGCATAAATATTTGTATATTTTAAAATAAAATTGCCGGCAGTTGTTTTCGGGAAGCGAAAAATCCAATACTATTTTGAGACGGAGGGAGTACCTCTCTTGCTACCCAATAACAATATTAGCTTGTCTTGCCTCTTAGCATTTATTTACTCGCCCGAACAACTGATAACGACAGGGGAGGGTGGGGGCGTGAACGGACAGCACCGCCTGCTGTGAAGCGAGAGGAGAATAAAATGGCAGCGATCTGCTGCTTGTTGGGCCAGTGCACCGAAGCAAGGTGAGCCTGCGATAACAATAACGTCCTATCAATTTTTACCCGTTCGTTTCTTAAGTGCAGGGAGACAATCGGCGAGGCGCTGACCTGGACGAGCAAGGCCGGGCGCAAGGCTCCCCGCGCGAGGCCTCCGCACGGCTGTGCGCAAGGCCCCTCAGTGCTGTTGGGCCTATGCACCAGAGAGAGGAACTTGGTGAACGAAGCTCACCTCCACTGGCTGAGGCGCGCGACCGGGAGCCGGCGGTCGCGCGCGCGCCGGCAGGAACTGGCTGCATGCAAGGCCGGGCGCAAGGTCGAGCGCAAGGCTCTCGCGGGCCGCCCCGCCTCGACTCCCTGAGGTCGGGGGACCTCCGCGCAGCGGCCGTGCGCAAGGCCGGGCGCGACCTCCCGCGGAACGCAAGGCTCGCCGCGGAACGCGACACCTTGCGGCCTCGGCCCGCAAGGCCCTTGCTGACCTCCGCGCGCCCCCGGCTTAGGGACGGGCGAGAGCGGGCCCCGCCCTAAAACCGCCCGCGGACCCCGGCGCAAGGGCTGCGCGCCGCTCCCTCTACCCCGCCACGCTCACGAGAGGCACGGCGAAGCCGCCCTACGCGCAAGCCGACCGCTCTGCCGCCCTTGCGGCCGCAGACGCCGGGGCCGCCCGGATCTCGCCTCCGACGCCGGGCGCCGCCCGCTTTGCCGTCGGGCGAGCCTCGGCTCCGCAGCCGCCTCCAGCCCCGGACGCGCCACCGCCGAGGAGGAGCGCAGGGCCACCGGGCGCACCTCCGTTGCCGGCCTTCACTCCGCCGCCACCGGTCAACGCGACGAAGAGAAGACCGCTACCCTGCGCTTGCGGTCGAAAGTGCCCAAAGGCGGCTAATCCCGAGGCCGCACGGAGCGGCGCGCTCCCGTGGGCCGGCCCATTACCATCCCAAAGAGGACGCGCGAGTGTTGGGCCAAGCCGGATGCCAGTTCTCTCCCTCAACCTATCGAATTGAGGACCGAATACCCTCGGGTTCTTTGTATGGCTAGGGAATATAAGTAGCATATTCGCCGGGCACATTTGTAAAATAACATAGAGTCATCCGTGCGCCTATAAATAGAAGGCGACTCCAATTGTAACAGGACGGTTGGTGAAAAAGTAATGAAACCTTAGTTTCCCTGCCACGTCACCCATCGCTCTGCTTGCGTCCAGTCTGACACAAGTTCCGCTTCAGAATGATGGATAGGTACTTCGGCAGTATGTATGAAGTAAAATCTACCGCTCCATATCTGGTAACATTTTAAAGGCAAAGTAAAGTGTTTGAAATAGTTATTAGTTGTACTAACTAAGCTAGGAGCAAAAGTAGAAGGTAACAGGTCGCCCCCCAAAAAAAAAAAAAAAAAAGAATGTAACAGTAGCGAATGAAAGGAGTACCTTATACCACTAACAGAACAGCTGCGCATGCTTTAACTATTAGCACATTGCAGCTCTGAAGAAGTGTACGTAGTCATGCATAGAACGGCAATCCAAAAGCTATAGCACCAAGATCATCTACTCCAATTTTTGGTACACAACTTGAGAGTCTTCGGACGACAGTAGACTACAATTTCGTAACCATTCCCTTTGCCTAATTCACAGCTAGTTGCGTAAATACCGTAGGAAAATTGAGCAATTTGGTCCCGCCTTTAGTTTATATCACGCTCTGATCCATCTATTGTCTTTGTAGTTTATACCAAGATTCAAACTTGATTTTGGTACACGTATACGCGCTCAACTCGTGTATGCGCTTGAGGTAATGTGAGAGCTGAGTTTTCAAGTTTGAATCCTTAAAACACACGCATGATGATCGATCTATTGTCTTTGTAGTGGGAGCCGCTCTCGGTCTATTCACGTGTACGGGCGCGCCGCGCGCCCTGCAGCTAGCTCGTGACGCGCCGAATCAGCTACGTACTGCGCGGGCCAAAGACAGATATAGAGAGAGATGGCTCGATCATGGAAAAAAAGAAAAGTTTGATTGTACTACACCGCATATGATGATCTATTGTCATATGCTGCTGTCGATCCTCCTCCTGCTCCGTGCTCCCTCTTCCTCATCGGGATTCCCATTCCAGGCCTACTTTGGCAGCAGGGTGGAAATTAGCCCAGGGATGCATGCCCCGACGGGAAATTTTTGCATTTCTCATTCCCGTCAGTTGTTAGGGAAGTTAAGCACGCGTCAGAGAGGTTTCCCCGTCGTCATTTGGCAGCACGGGTGAGAGGGCAGGGAATTGAATAGAAACAGGAGTTTATGACCGAAAATACACAGGAGTTTTGTTCTTTTGTTTTGTTTTTTTTTTTTGAACAGGGAATAGTTCAACCAAAGTAGAGACATCAAAATTGAAAACAATGTCTTAGAAAATCAATAAAAATCAGATTTTTTATAATAATATAAGGAAATCATCACGTATCAATGCCAACCACAATATTTTTCGTGAGCATAATGCATGAAAAATCACAAGATATCCAGGTGGCAAATTCAATACATAGAAAATTTAATTCAAGTGGCAATAGATCATCTCCATCCAGATATCCAAGACATAAAAAAAAAAATTATGGTTCAATTCCTTTTTCATAAGCTTCTCTCATAGGCACTGCACCTGCACTTTTTTTCCTGACATACCTAAAGTAAACATAAAAAAAAAAGTTAGCAGCTTGTAGCTAGAGACATAACTTGGGTAAACTAATCTAGTGTAGCACAGCAGCTGAACAAACCAAGATTACAATACACAGCCTAGCATAGCGAAGCTGGAAAAAAAATGGAACTACGATCCAACACTGATTACACTGAACTTGACTGTACAGACCACTTTAAAGCTGGAGAATGACATAACCTACTAGCAGTATGTTCATTGTTCAAAGTTCAAACGCTACACAGAGGTTCCATACAGGAATTTCATGCTACTTGCAGTAATGTTGAGCACATGATCGGTACTGGAAAAATAATCCTATAATAACCCAAGTCATCTAGAGTCTAGTCCTCTACATGATTCACACTATCTTAGATTATCAGGTTTGGACAATCTCAAACATCAATTCAGGTTTATGGAAGGTAAAAACGAAAACATTTCAATCAAAGATCTTTACGACACATAAATGGCTGCATGAAAGCACCAAACATTATGTAGAAAGAAAAGGAAGCTGAACAATAACTACATGTCAGTACAGAATACAGAAATATGACCCTTTTCTCTATTGTTGTTGGCCCCTAACAATATGAAGAATTGTGTAGTACTTTTCATTTGCCTTTTCTGTGGTACCAAATTAGAATATTTAAAATAAGTTGGATGCATACCTTGACAGGCTAAAATTCTCACTGTCCCTTGAGAAAAGAACACAAAAGACCAGATGTGTACCTGCAGACAATGGAAGAGCAAATTCTAAATAACTTAGTATCCGTATTCGCTGGAAACTTAGTACAAATAAATAAGATGTAGCAAGTAATTGGTGGCTCGATTATTTATTCCCACACTAACAAAATTTTCTTTCAGTTGAATTTTTAGCTGAACTGTTCTCACATAATGTGTAAGGTGCACATGTATTCAAACATTTATTTGAATTTGCAATACTAATTAATATACAAGCAAGGTATCACACCGACCGATGTATATACAATAAGAAGCTGTGATGGCTTAGCAATCTGCCTGCGCACACACAGTTAGCAGCCAATTAGTATTTTATTTCGCTCAATGATCCCCTCGATTGTTTGCTTATTATATGCAGGTGGCGAAGCAGGTGTAGTAAGCTCAGGCTATCAGCTGGTCAGATTCATTCATACATCATTCACACACAACAACAATTCATTTTGATCTGCCTGCAGCTAGCTGCTGGTCAGATCGAATCTACAGCAGATTATAGTGACCAGCTAGCTGCTGGTCAGCTAAGCGCAGGTTATTTTACTCACCAGCACCGGAGCGTAGTCCAACAAATCAACAGCAGATGAAGGTCGGGTCAGACTTCGAAGCCGGCGTGGTCAGATCGGTGGACGGCGGATGAAGAGCTGCGCTAGCGGATGCACGGGTCGGAGGGAGGAAGATGTCGCCGTCCGTAGCCCCAAGATTAACAAGAAACACGGTGAGGATCGAATCGGGAAACCCTAGGTTGTGTAGGGATGGAAGCGAACTCACCTGCGGAGACGAAGGCGCCGGTGCTGCAGGGTGATGGCGACGGAGAGGCGAGGATGGAGGGGCGGCGACGGAGGAGACGCGAGGACGAAGGGGCGGCGATGGAGGAATGGCGATGCGGGTGGCAGCGGCCTCGTGCCTCGCGGCCGTCGCGAGTCAAAGTCGCGAGAGCGACTGAGTCGGGAAACGAAGGAGGAAGCGCACCCGGCCTCAGGACTAGTGGATCCGTTCCACGCGGTTTCGAGGGGAAGCGGGCTGCGGTCCACGGGTGGGTGGGCTGCCAAAGGGCGCCAGAAATTGACCCGGGGTAGATTGGCACGGGGCGAATCGGACCGGGGAAAAGGCCGGGATCCCGCCGGGAAACTGGGCTGCCAATGTAGGCCTTATGAGACTGCTCGGCTGTGCAGCTTTATGTCATCTCCTCCTTTGGATCTCGTGTGGGTTGATCGTCTCATCGGCTGATCATCGGCTGTTGCAGCCACTGTGGTGCTGTCTGCTTCAGCTGGCTTGCACCTACTGGCTACTGCTGCTTTGTATAATTATATTATAATTCACTGAGCCAGAAAGGTAGAAATCACGGTAGTTTTGTCAATGTGACAATGGGGATATATAATTGCTAGCTGAGCAATTCTGGGACGGAATTGGGCCTTGTTTAGTTGGCAGAATTTTAGCAAAAGTTACTTTTCGACTCACAGAAGACACCGTAAGACGCGTTTCGTTTGTTTTGTGGTAAATATTGTCCAATTATGGACTCACTAGGCTCAAAAGATTCGTCTCGTCATGTACAAATGTAACTGTGTAATTAGTTAATTTTTTTACCTACATTTACTCGCTCCGAACATATATCTTTTGGTGTATTTAATGTGATGTGATGGAGAGAGAGTCTAAAAAATTTGCACTTTTTGTGGAAAAAAATCTGCCAACTAAACGTGGCCTTGTATTGGCGTAGCGCGCAGGCACAGGAATCACGGCAGCAGGGACGGACGACGGGATCAAACTATCAAATCCCAGGCCGGGCGGAAGGCATGCAAACAGAGGATCACCGTGAGATGGGATTGATGGGACAATACGACGTTGGCGAACCTCTGGGTTCATGTGTAACGGCCCGCAGTCCCACTTCACAAAGGGTGTGTTTAGAGCCCAGATTTCTGGGCTGAAAAAAAAAATTTGGGCCAATTTTGGCAAACTTTGGAACTGTAGCGAACTGAAAAGACTGTAGCACGTTTCGTTTGTTTGTGGTAAATATTATCCTACCATGGCGTAACTAGGCTCAAAAGAATCGTCTCGCAATGTACATCTAAACAGTATAATTAGTTTATTTTTTTTACCTACATTTCATACTCCGGACATGCGCCTTTTGATGCATTTAATGCTTCGATGTGATGAGATGCGACGGGAGTGCAGAAAATTTTGGGGAGAAAAACACACCCAAACATAGCTATATGCACTCATGATGATGCTAGGGCCACACGTCGAGCCTGCGCCGTGAAACTAAAAAGGGCCTTTTCCCCATTTAATCTGATTGACGACACAATATATACTGTAATTTGTAGTGTAGCAACGACCAACGATCAACGTTGCAACAAGGTGGGCAACAAGGTGGGGAGCAGAATCAGCGTGCAACATACGTGGAGTGATGAGGCCGTACTAGCTACTAGGTACATTTATTTAGAAATGCCAGCAAACAAAAAAAGTCGCGGCTAGGAATGTGGCGCCGAGGTTATCACACCAGGGTATGTATAGGAGAAGGAAGAGAGACACCAAGCTCCTGTCTTCCTGAAGAAGCGATCGGCTTTATTGGGACGGGCACTACAGCAGACCAAATTTTCTCCGTCGATGGGAGGCTTTCCCTACGGCTGCATTGTCCATGTCAGGAAAGCTGAATCTAGCTAGCTCGTTCCTGATGTGCTCAGGTCAAGAAGAAGAATACGGCAACATGCATGCTTGCGATATATGACCCAAGCCCCAGGTTTGCCTTTGGTCTTGGATGCCGGCCTTGCTCTTTTTAGGCTTGGCAGGAGTCGGAAACACACTTGACTCACCAAATCATGCAACAACCTAAGCAAAGAAGGAACCGCAAATACGATCGAGCCCGACGGGTATGGCACACGTCCCGCGTCAGGCAGTCTGCATGTGCATGAGGTTGTTTACTTGCTATAACTTCGATATCACATCAAATGACTACGGCAAATGCGTGGAGCATATGAAGGGGATGTTTGGATCTCGCCGCTGTCCGCCACGCAAAACTTCGGCGGGTTGTGGCGGCCACAGCTGCGGCGGCATTTTCGATCGCCACAGTTTGTGGCAGCTTTCCTACTAATGTTTTTGTGTGGCGGTGGCACTTGTGTCGAAAACCAAACACAAGCTCCAATTTGCGTGGCGAGCCACAGGTGTGGCATGATGGCATGCGGCGGGCAACCAAACACCCTCTAAATGTAGATGGAATAAAAAAGTAATTGCACGGTTAGCATGTACTTTATGAGACAAATCTTTTAAGCCTAATTAGTCCATGATTAGATAGTAAAGTACTACAGTAACACATGTGCTAATAACAGATTAGTTAGGCCTAATAAATTTGTCTCGTAGTTTATAGACGGATTCTGTAATTTATTTTTTATTAGTCCACGTTAATGCTTCAAATGTGTGACGGCATATCCGATGTGGCACCCAAAACTTTAGTTTATAGGTACTAAACTATAAAGTACATTATCGTCACACATTTAAACTATTTACCAAATCAGGTAATTATACTGTGAAAACAAAATACTCTCTCTGTCCTGTAATATAGTGCATTGTAGCATTTAAAATTTGTCCTAAAAAATAATGCATACTAGATGAAAAAGGTCAATTTTGTATTAAATTCTTCCTATTTATCAACTAATCACTATTATTAATCATGTTGATGATAGCGTTTGATTTGGAAAAAATGAATACCATAAATGTGAATATTTATTATAAATATTTATTATACCAAATAAATACCATTAGATTATTTACTAAATATATTTTCATAGTCAATTGATTTAGAACCATAAATGTGAATAATATTTACTAGAAACTTGCTGGTCAAACATGAGTTACATTAACTGGCATAGGGACAGGGGTAAAACTTTTGTGGCAGGGAAGAAACAGTGGAACATGCTATTCTAACATGCAAGTATGCATCTGATGTTTGCCATGATATCTTGAAGGTGCCAAAGCCTACGAATACGAATACAGCCAATCCACAGCTGCATGCAAGCCTGCAAGAAGTCACAGTCGGGCACACGTCACCGGCCTGGGTGGGGTGTGTGTGGATGGGTGGTTTGACCGAAAAACACACACACAAATTAAACTTACTCAGCACGCAGCGTCAATGGTAATTAAAGATACCAAAGCCATGACGCATTATATATCGAATGATCACGTACTACTACCTAAAATATTAACCACGGCTTTTTTCTCATTTAGCGTGGTGGGCTTCGTAACTGTAACCAACGAAAGGCCATGGTTAATCAATGGTTTTTAGACCCACCAAAAACCGCCACGGTTAATCAGAAAAAATAATAATAATAAAGAAAATCCCAGATCCCAAACCCTAACAGCGGGGATTTGGGCCAACTCGCTGGATTCGGTCGCCGCAGCCAGCCGCCGCCAGATCTCGCCGCCCCGCGGCGTCGGGAGGTCGCGCGAGAGGGGACCGCTGGATCCGGTAAAGGAGCACTGCTGCTTCGTCGGGATTGTCCGCCGCCGAGGAAGGGCCCAAGGTCGCGCCACCGGTGGAAGGGCCCAAGATCGCGCCGCCCGCCGGGAATCCGACTGGGCGCTGGTGTGCCGCCGCCGGCCGGATCCGGCCGCTGCCACCGGATCCACGACGAGCAGGAGCATCGTGGCCTTGGAGGTGGAGTGCCTCCGGGAGGTGGCGTTGGCCGCTGCGCGCAGGTGGGAAGGAGGGCGCCAGCCCCGCGCCACGGCCGCCTCGCGCGCCGCCGCCCCACATCACCGCCCGCCGCACTAGGAGGAAGGGGAGGGACGAGAGTTGGGGACGAGAGGGGACAGGGAGTGAAGGGCGTCGGGTGGAGTGAAGGGCGCGGGTGGACTCAGATTCGCGACTTCGAGAGAGAGTGAGAGTGGGCTCGGTGGGGTGAAAGGAGGAAACCCTAGATGCGGTTTATATATGATAGCAACGATATCCGCCACGGTTAATCGATTTACCGTGCACACACTGTGGCATGGTATATAGCATTTGTGGCCTCGAAATAAAGGTGCCATGCATGTGCTGGCTTAAACATGATATTGGTTAACTGGTTCGGACTTGGTAGTGAATCCAAACATGATATCAGTCAACAGATTTTACGAGTGTCTCAAACATGGCATTGCAAATAATAATTGCAGATAAGGTAGATAAGTATAGAGAAGTACTAGTACTAGTCACACACACACACACACAAAAACAAGGAGCGCACAGAACATATGGGATTCGTGTTGCAAGTGCTGTGTCCTCCGTGTGAGCTAGCTAGCACTAGCAGTTGTCAAAAGCGCCTGCTAGCACTAGCAGTAGCAGTTGTCCTCTGCGCAAGCGTAACTGTTCAGCTATCCGAGGTGCTAGGAATTGTTCAGATGCACCCTAAATTCAAAATGTTAGAATTCTAACTCCTGTAGTACTTTATTTGTATTTGGTAAATATTGTCCCATCATATACTAACTAGGCTCAAAAAAGTTTCGTCTCGTGATTTACAACCAAATTGTGCAATTAGTTTTTTTTATCTACATTTACTAGTCCATACATGTGTCCCTAGATTGATGTGATGAAGAGAGGGTGAAAAAACTTAGAACTTTGAGGAGGAACTAAACAAGGCCTAGATCGAGTTGTCCTCTGCTAGCACAAGCAGTAGCAGTTGTCCGCAAGGGAACAATCACGACGACCATCAGCCGGCCCGGCGCGGCAGGACGGCGCAGCGCACACCTGCGGGGCTCTAGCTGCAGGAACATGTCCGGGGGTCATCTCCTGCGCGTCGTGACCCCTAAACTGTTGTATTCTACTACGTACTCGACCAAAATTACTCCGTACGTGAAATAACATTTGAAACTGCCATTCACGTTGCGACTGAAAAATGCAACTGGCATCGCTGTAAGCTGGAGGTGACAACACATTTTGAAACCGCAGTAGTACACTTCATGGTAGTTCAACCATTTCCCCTATTTTTCTGCATTCATTCTTTTTTTAAAAAAAATCAACTTAATATTTAAAAAGTTGTTTCACTGTTGTATAGTGAAATTTCCATAGCAACGCATGGGGTATCCTCTAGTTTCACAGTGTAGTGACATTAGGCTACTCTCAATGACAGATTTATCAGAGTTCTATTTGCATTTAATAAGCTGTCACACATAATCACTTTTGATGATGTGACATTTTTTAAAAAAAGAGAGAGAAGAAGTGAGTTTTATAGTGATGAACTCCTTTGACATGATTACCAAGTCATGAAATTAAATATCTATGCAACTATATAATGAAACTTTCTATATTGACATCTATGCTTCATTTTATTCTCTTCGAAACAAAACTACAAACTCCCCATAAACTGGTCGATCTTAGCTTGCAAGCTTGTCGTGGAGATGGAAATTATAAGCCGACGCCACAGCTTTCCCTACTTATTAGCACTTTCTGCTTGGCAAAACAGTACAGCGTGGACATCATTGCTCACAGCTAGCCGACATATATAAATATAAATGGGGCTCAAACGTTTCTACCATTGTTTTTAAAAGAAATGATGATTTTATCCTCATCTTTTAAAACTTTGTGATTTTACCCTAAAACGAGCGAGAGTCTACCTGGTCGGTTAAGTCCCTCTAACGGTGTCACAAAAGGACAATTTATTTTGAGGGGATTACAAAAGGACAACTTTGCCCATACGTTTTACCCTTGTTTTATTGTGATATTAATGCTTTTCCCCTGTTTTAGATTAGCAAGTTGAAATTTTGTATATAGATTTTTTTAGAAAATTTCAGCAATTCATATGACAGTCCATATAAAGCAGAATTTATTCATCACACAATAAATTAATTCCAAACATATTGAATTAACAGCAACAGACCAGATCCATATAATATGCCATCATAGTACCATATTAGATGCCAACATAGAGGTTCAAATAACATGCCAAACTCCAACATATAGGTCTAAATGACGTGCCAAACAAAAGTAGGAACTAGTACCGAGTTTTTTTAGGAAACTAGTAGTGAGCTACATATCAAGCATTGAAACTCAACAACTAGCAAGCCTCCCAGAAGTTGCTCCTACCCCCCTCCTTGTTCCCCTTCCTCTAAATTGAGAGAAATGTCACTGCTCAAGTTCGAGCAAGTGGTTGTGCACAGCCAAATATTTCAATGAAATAGAAAAAGTGGTTGCTATAAAACAACATTCAGAACTGGAATTCAGTTTAGATAGATGGAGCTACTATAAACTAGACATCACAATCAAATGTACATAGGTAAAAACTCTATACTGCATCCAAAATAAGCCTTTAAATACTCCCTCTGTGCCAAAAATGAGTGACGTTTTTTACTTTCGCATCATCGTGTTTGACTGTTCGTCTTATTCAAAAAAATTTATGCAAATTATAAAATAAATAAATTATTATTAAAGTATCTCTAATGGTAAAATAAGTCATCAAAATAAATGATATTTGTACAAAAAAAAATTGAATAAGACGAATGGTCGACAAGATGTCCGGAATCCTAAAACGACATTCTTTTCGAGATGGAGGGAGTTTGCACTAACCAGCTGGAGCCATATTACACATTTATTACATGGCTAACTGCATCGGTTAAAGTAGACTAACCGAATAACAACTTATACAATACTGTACTACAGTACTGCCAAATAGCTATTGTCAAAGGACTTTGCAAGACAGGAGAAAAAGCACATGCTGCTGCTCTGAAATAAACTGCAAATGGCAATACTGAAGACTGCATTAAAGTATATTGTCACGCAAAATAGAGTACTAGTCGATATAACCTACAGTACAGCTAGCTAATGAAGATGTGTTTGATATCAAATTAAAGCCACTCGATGCAAACACACACGGCCACGCAGTGCGCGACACACGCACACTCGGATCATGCATACATGTCGATCCCACTTCTCGTGAACTAGCCCATCAAATTACCACGGCCGTCACTACAGGAAACTGGTGCTTCGCCGAGCGGTCGCAGCGGTCGGCGAAGGCCAGAAAACGGTCGGCGAAGGCTTCGCCGACCGTTTTGCTCGTCGAAGCCCTGTCGGGGAATTTTTGGTCGGCATAAGAGATTCGCCGACCGCCGAAAATACAACCTCTCGGCGTAGCCTTCGCCGACCACCAAAAACGACGGTCGGCGAAGAAAAGTAGCCGTTAACGGAGCACCGAAGTCGACGTCCGTTACGCCATCTTTGCCGACCGCCTCCCTCAGTGGGCGGTCGGCGAAGACGTTCATTTTTTTTTTTTTTTGCCGACCGTCTTTCTAGGGGGCTGTCGGCAAAGGTTTATTTTTTATTTTTTTAAAAAAAATCGTCACCGACGACCGTCCATGTAGGTGCTCAGCAAATCTGATTTTTTTTTTTTAAAAAAACTTCGCCGACCGCCTACCGTCTTAATGCTCGGCGAAGGAGTTAGCTTCGCCGACCGCCCTGCGCAATTGCGGTCGGCGAAGTTGTGAATGTGGCCGCGGCCGGCCATTTTTCCCTAGCTTTGCCGACCACAATTGCGCAGGGCGGTCGGCGAAGCCTCCTTCGCCGAGCACTGTGCTCGGCGAAGCCCTGAAAAAATGATTTTTTTTTGTTTTCGCTTTCCCCCTTGACAAACAAACACATGTGTAATATATATATCATCCATTCAATCACAGAACATATATATATCGCATTGCACACATCCGGCATATGAAACACAACGATATATCACATAAAACAAGTTGCACAAGTCTACATTGAGTCTCACAAATCCAACATCATGTCCACAAGTCCAACATCATGTCCACAAGTGACTACGATGTTCTTACAGATTCTTGTTGGAGTCGGCAAGCTTCTGTGCTTGTCCTCTGCTGACATTTATCTATCCAACTTTGGATACAACTTATGCTACAGTTGCCCAAGGAACCACAACCTAGTAGATCACAATACATGAGCAGATTTCTAACAGTACTCTGGTTTTTCTAACAGCCAACTGCTCCATGGTTTTTCTGGATGCACAATACCAATTATATTATAGAGAGCCATTCACCTTATTGATGCTACTTTGGAACATAATACTTTGATAATGGCAGCAATGTAGTACCTGCAGTGCACAGAATGCTAACTTACAAGTGACCTCATCAGCTAACTTCTGAAGGCTCCTCATGAATTTAGCCATGTGCATTTGCCTCACTGGTAGCTCCCCTCTTCCTAAGAAATCAGTTCTGTACAGAACTATGGCCTGCGAACGCAGAGATTCAGAACAATAGCTAACTCTATGTAGAATACAATAGCAACTACAAGAAGGCTTAGAGTAATCCCAGCAAAAGAAATCTGCAATTTGAAGTGGCAATTAAACTAAGCTACGGTAAACCTTCCAAAAATGCATTGGGAAAAGTAAGGCCACTTTATCCAAGTTCAGTGTTTTGAACAAGTGCACAGCTTACCAACAGCTTTGAAGATGCTACATGCATAAAACAGTATACCATTTATTCCACTTAGCTATTACTGCTCTATTTATCAGACTCGGAGGGATTCCAGTTAAGCTCACTTACCTTCCTAGGCAGCTGTGTGTACCAGTTATCTCCGTCTTGTGCACCTCCAAGAACAGAGTCCAGACTGTAATGTAGTCAGACAAGAACACCATGAGTATGTATCAGGCCCTTCGAAAATTTGTTAATGTCACCTTGAGTCCAGCACAATGCTTTTTCAGCAGAAGCATTGACAGATCTAGATGGCAGCCACATGGTTTGTTTTAATAGAAAATAACAGCAAAATAAAACCCCCACGTACCAACATGATGGTCTGGGCAGTAGTCCACTTCAAACTGAGAATAAAGAACACCATGAACATCAGATCATATACAGGTCAACTAGAGCAAAAAATGAAATACATGGAATTAAAAATGCTACTTCATCGAAACATTGAATTGACTTGACTGATAAGAGAATCAATGAAACTACATGGAACTACTGCTTAAATATCCTTGGACCTAATTTCTGAAGCATTATTTTGGCCTCAAATCTTTTACTTCAGTTTATCGAGATCTGACATAATTGTAAACCATGGCAGCATTTGATACTTCTACTTTAAAGTTAGAAACGGATCTGACATATTTGTAAACCAAGGTCTCGCGGCTCCACCATGCCGTGCTAAAACAAGCTTGACCCTCATGACCGAATCAAAGGTACTGTCGAGCTAGGCGGACTAATCAACTAACGAATCGAACAATTTCTAAGGGAAACAGTCGAAATGCAATCAAATCGAGACGTGGTGTGGAATCAGATCGAGACATAGTGGGGATAGGCAGAACTCTCACCAAGGGCCACGGGCTCCTCCGGCGTCGTAGGGGGCCTGCGCAGGGACAGGAGGTGGCAGCGGATTTGCCGGCGCGGTGGTAGTACTCTTGCTCGTCGGCGCCGCCGCCTCACACTTGACGAGGTCATCGCGGTCGCGCCACCTCGGCACACGTCGAGGCCGCAGCGGCCTCACCCGTGACGAGGCCGCCTCACCCGCGATGAGCTCGACGCAGGCGTGGTGCTCGTGCTCGTTTGCGCCGCGAGGAAGGCCACGCGCTTGTTCCGAGGAGCAGCAGCAGGCCGAAGCAGCGGAGGAGGAGGAGATGCGCCGGCGCTACTGGGGGTGTGGAGGTGAGTTCGCCGGGGCTGCTGCGCCGCCGTGGAGGAGGACTGGAGGAGCGAGCGTTGGGGATGGGGTGTCGGGGCTCGCGACGACGGGCGTGACCGCGTCGGGGTCGGGCGCGGCCGGCAGGGGGCGCCGCCTGCGGGCCGGCGGACGGGAGGCGGCGGGCGACGGGGCTTCGGGGCGGGGCGTCGGGGCTTCGGGGCGGGGGCTTCGGGGACGTGCGCCGGGACTTCGGGGCGGGGCGTCGGGGCCGGGCGCGGCTGGCGGGGGCGCCGCCGGCGGGCCGGCGGACAGGAGGCGGCGGGCGACGGCTGCGACGGGGAGGCAGCAGGCGTCGGCGTGTGTGTGCGCGTGCGTCTGTCTGTGAGCTGAGTGTGTGTCTGAGAGTGTGAGCTGAGTGGACAGCGTTTGAGTTTTTTTTTTTAATTCTTCGCCGACAGCCAGATCACGGGAGCGGTCGGCAAAGAAATTTAGGGTTTTTCGTTCTTCGCCGACAGCCGGATCAAGTGGGTAGTCGGCAAAGGCCCATCTTTGCCAAGCGCCGGATATGGGCCGTAGGCAAAGGAAATCGTGGGCGTCCCTTTTTAAAAATATTTTCATTCTTCGCCGAAAGCACCGGATATGGGCGGTCGGGCAAAGGCAATCTTTGCCGAGCGCCGTCCCCATCGCTGCTCGGCAAAGATTGCTTTTGCCGAGCACCTTTTCCAGCTCCTACGATAGTATTTTTTTTTGAATTTGCCATCACAACTTTTTTTCGTGCCTTTAGCTACAAGATTTGAGTTCATTGTTCAAGTTTGGAATTTTTTAAAACTTTTTACTATATCTTATGAGTTTTCATGTTATATTTGAATTTCTTTCGAAAACTAAAATTTGAACTGCAAGTGATTCGAATAGTGGATCTAAATGATTCAAAAAATGATAAACATGCTTGTGAGTCTATCTTGAGTCCTCATCCATGGCGGACACCAAAATTCGAATATCTTGTGCGTGAAACACGCCGACTCACTTGCGTGTCGATTGTTTTAAAATTCTAAAAATTCAAACGGAGTTGAAAAATCATGAAATTTGGACGAGTTGTCCTTATATCGCATGTGTACACTGTGGAAAAAAAAATTTGAAGAGGTTTTCATGCAAGTTTGCATCCCTGATCGCTAAAACCTAGACATCTCAACTTGAGTTTCGTTATCACATGCCGAGATGTCTTGGTAATCGCCACCCGAGATGCAAACATCCACGAAATCGACTCAAACTTTTTTCATAGTGTACACATGTGATATAAGGACAACTCGTCAAGTTTCATGATTTTTCAACTCCGCTTGTATTTTATAGAATTTTAAAACAATCGACCCGCAAGTGAGTCGACGTGTTTTCTCGCGACAAAGATATTCGAATTTTGGTGCCCGGCCATAGATGAGGACTCAATATAGACTCACAAGCATGTTTATCATTTTTGAATCATTTAGATCCATTATTCGAATCACTTGCGCTCAAATTTTAGTTTTCGAAAGAAATTCAAATATAACATGAAAACTCATAAAATATAGTAAAATATTTAAAAAAAATCCCAAACTTCAACAATGAACTCCATGTACTGTAGCTAAGGCACAGAAAAAGTTGTGATGGCAAATTCAAAAAAAATATATTTCGCCGAGAGCTCCAAAAGGTGCTCGGAAGGCAATCTTTGCCGAAAGACCGGTGGGCACGCTGCTTCGGGCAAAGACGACCTTCGCCGACCGCCTCTTATGGAGTGCTCGGCGAAGAGCCGACGCCGGTGTTTTTCCGAGGACACGCGGCAACGCTGGCATTGGTTTTATATAAAAAAATACTTCGCCGAAACCGAACGGCGCGGCCGGCCGAAGAGGTTGGTCTTTTGCCGACGGGCCGACGGTTGCATGTCGGGCGAAAGTGGGCGTGAATCGCCGACCGCTACGCTGGTGTCGGAAATGTCGACGGGTTTTCTTCGCCGATCGTTGGCGGTCGGCAAAGAGTGTTCTTTGCCAAGCGCTGTTTTGCCAAGCACTTGGCTATCGGTGAAGACCCTTCGCCGACCGTGTCCCTTTGCCAAACGCGGCGGCCGGCGAAGAAATCTTCGCCGACCGCCAACTTTTCGTGGGTCGGCGAAACGCAGTCCCGTCGGGCGAAGATCCTCGTTTCCCGTAGTGCGTCACCGGTATACCACAAGCCAAGACACATGAAACTATGAAAGGTCATCGATCTGTTTCTCCTTCCTTGTCACCGAGCCTAGCATCGAGAGCATGCATCTCCGCGGCATCCCTTGTGCATACACGCACGAGACAGAGAGAGAGAGAGAGAGCGAGAGAGAGAGAGAGAATGGTACACCGATCGATCGATTCGTTCTCCAACGACACGAGCCGACTCCTAACATGCCAGCCATTTCGCCTATATATTCATTCATTCATTCATTCATCCTATCCTACTCCTACCAGAGTACATACACATCCACTCTCTGTGCGTATGGCGACTCTTAACATGCCAGCCATTCGCCTAGGCGAAGCTGCAGCCGTGTCCTCCCGCCGCCGGGGGAACTGGACTTCAGGGGTGTGGGATTTATTCTACTTGTTGCGGGCCGCCGTCGGCACCGGCGGGCAGACAAAGGAAGTGTATGTGTCGCCTACACACATTTTTCATCCGATCGCGGAGCCGCCTCGTGCAAAACCGCCCGCCCTACATCCCCATGTCGCAACTCTCACCCACGTCCCACGCAACACCCACTAGTACAGAAAATCTTTTAGGAGGCGTTTCCAAAATCTTAACTGTGGCGGGCAGACCTTGAAACCGCCATGGTTAATAATGCCTCGACTAACCAAGGCGGCAACCAGGCAACATTGCTCTCCTTCTCCTCCACTCCACTCTCTCTATCTCTTCCCCACCTCACCCTCTCCCCCATGGCTCCCCTCTCCTTCTCCCCAACGGCAACCCGCCGAGCCCCCCCCCTCCCCTCCCTCACCCTCTTCCTCTCCCACCCCCAAGGCGACAGCGAAGCAGCACGCGTCACGGTGGCTCGGGCCGGGCGTGGTGGCCCGACCTCGCCCCCCGATGGCGCCCTCCTCCTATCCCCCTCCATTCGCTCCATGCATCCCGGCCGATGCGCCGCTAGAGAACGGCAGACGTATGTACTAAGAACTATGGGCCAGAGGTCCAGGCAAAGCATGCATGGAGGGAAGCTGGTGGTGCACTGGTGCATGCAAATCTTTCTTTAGCCTTCGTTGGATATAATCGATTCAGAAAAATCCACATGTATTGAGGTGGATTGGAGTGGAACATGAACTAAATTTCACTCCAATCCACCCTAACACATGTGGATTTAGGTGAATCCGATAACATCGAACAAGACCTTCGTTAGAAAATTCGCCGAGGTTGAGCATCCCAATTATAGAGCTTTTTAGCTATATTGCCCTGAAAAAATGGCTCTTCTTTGTATGACCCTATTTTTTTAACTTAGTTGTATGGCCCTTAAACATAATTTCATTGCTTCTACGGCCTTCCGTCCGTTTTTGCGCTTGACGGTGTTAAGTCAAGGGTAAAAATACTATTTTACCTGTGGTGAAAAACAAAATGCAGAGTGATATTAAGAAAATAAATTTACACATAATAGTACATGGTTAATTGGTATTTATTTGTAATTTTTTATGCGTTTGTTAAGCTCATTTTATTGCAATATATTTGTGTAATTGATTATGTGTCCTAGTATGCACTGTTATGTGCGAATTTATTTGCTTAATATTACTCTGCATTTTATTTTGTCGCCGGGGTAAAGCGGTTGGCAAAAACGGATGAAAGTTCATAGAAGCAATAAATTTTGTTTCAAGGCCATACAAATAAGTTTTTAAAAATAAAGCCATACTAGGAAGGGCCATTTTTTCAGGGCCACACAGCTAAAAAGCTTCAAATTATATTAGAGACCACGCAGCGCACTGTTGAGAGTGAGAAGGCAATCAAAGAGGAAAAATGTTGGCTTGGAGTCCAAGGAGTATATGAGAGACAGAAGCATGTGCATCGGCTTTGCCCACTGAGTCAGGAAACGACGACTGCTGCTGCCCTAGTGCAACCGCTCGCTCAGCATACTGTGGCATGCAGCGCCGGCATCATTCCACGAGAATCACTGGCTTAGAAGTAAGTAAGATTCAGCAGGCGATCATAAAGGATTAGTAAGCTTAAAAGCAGGTACACGCAGTCCTTAATTTGTTTCGCAATTGAAGAAAAGTGTGGGGGGAAGGTGTACAAGTCCTATCTGACATGCTGACTATGGGGGAAGATGGAGAATAACTAGTGCAATGCAACCTGAAGCTATTTTAGAGAGGAAAATGAAACAGAAAGGAAATGAGTATATAGTATGAAAAAAAAACGATTTATACAGACCGGGTTTCACAGATATGGTGTACCGATATCCCTAGCTGTCATTTACGACCTGTTTTCCTGTTTTCCGAGGCGCATGTCATCTTTGTTTGCGCCATGAACTTGCATTCTGCAGGTACCGTACGGCCGGTTTTGTGGGGGGCGGGCTTCATCAAATTAACATAATTTTTCGACCTGATGGCTCCACGGTCTGGAAGACAGTTTCAGAAGCTTCATCAAGCTAATAAATATTCCCCGCCTCCCAGGAACAGAGACACAGCCTGCACCGTGACACGCAGTTTCTTTAATTTTTTTTTTTGCCGTTTTATTTGGCACGCAAATCCCGAGCGAAGCATATGCATGAGATGACGACAGATAGTTTGTCGGCCCGGCCCGGCCTCAAGTGCCACATCATGTAGTGTACTGCATATCAGGCACAGACGCTTTTTATCGAGAAAGGACACAAGTGCCGCCTCAGAATATGATGGCAACCCAAAAGCTATAGCATGAGAAAGAACTGTACGTTGCCATGCATAGAACGGCAACCCAAAAGCTATAGCATATAGCCACCAAGATCATCTACTCCAATGGTACAGAACTTGAGAATCTTCGGACGACGGTAGACTACAATTTCGTAACCATTCCCTTTGCCTATTACAAAGCTATAGTTGCGTAAATACCGAAGGGAAATTGAGCAATTTGGCCCCTCCTTTAGTTTATATATCACGATCCAACATTGCACGTATACGCTCAGCTGGTATATGCGCTTGAGGTAACGTGAGAGCTGTCTATTCACCGCCGAATCAGCTACTGTGCGCGGGTCGCGTACGTGGTCGGGCCAAGGACAGATATACTAGAGAGAGATCGAGCACGAATCATGGAAAAGTTGGCTGTCTCTGCCATGCATGCCCATGCCTTGGTTGTCCTTTTTTTAATATAATAATGTTTTCAGTAGGGGCTCCTGAGCTCCTCCTCACCTCCTGTGAAAAGGCAGAGTAATAAATAAGGATCGGCTTGCCACATATAGTTTAATATAAAAAGGTTAAGACATTCGATCTCTTTGTTTTCTGTCTTCAATCGGAACGCAGCTTTCTTAATACTACCTGGCTTTTTCTTTCGTGTAATAGCTGCTTCGTTTCACTCTGCTTTGAAGTCTGGTATGACTATTACTTTTCTCGACAGTGGAGGAAGAAGACTTTTAGCTAGCCAGTGACTCTGCTCTTGTTGAGTGGGAGTACCCTGTTTCCTCAACCGAATACCGTACACAGCGCGGCGTCCAATCCAAACGGAGAGCCTCGGGCAGGCCAAGCCGGTCCTACCGAGGGATCGTGACTGGTACCCGGCGAGACAGGGGGTATCATCATCAGGCACTTCTTTTCCATAAAGGGTGTGTTTAGATCCCAAAATTTGGGTGCAAAAAATTCATGTAGTCACCACATCGCATTAATCGCGTGGACGCTTTCGCTTTGTTAGTGGTAAATATTATCCTACCATGGCGTAACTAGGCTCAAAAAATCGATCCTCGTAATGTACATCTAAACTGTGCAATTAGTTTTTTTAATTACCTAAATTTTATAGTGGCCGGCAAGCGTTTTTGGGTGCATTGAATGTTTCGATGTGATGGGAATTTTTGAAACTTTTGGTTTTTTGGTTGATGTGACTAGGAACTAAACACACCCATATTCTCCAGATGAGAAAGAGGGGTCTACGTCTAGGTATAGGTCTCGGGACGGGTCTTGGGTAGAAATAATCCATGATTATGATCGAGCTCTCGATCTTCTTTTCTATATATACTCCGTATAAGAGAAGTCACCGGGCAGGTGCCGCTCGCCCAAAGCCAGCAACGCCACTCCTAGCTCAGACAGCCAACTACGTAGGCTCAAGGCGAAATATAAAATAGTCTTTTTTTTTTTTTCTCACCTCCACATTAGCCGAATTTACTACGTAGCTAAGACTAGCTATTACGATTGCGGGACGCCCTCAGGAGGGAGCGACCACCACGGCCACCTACTGGCTACTGCTTTGTATAATTATATTATAATTCACTGAGCCAGAAGCTTGAAATCACGGTAGTTTTGTCAATGTGACGATGTTAAGGGATAATTGCTAGCTGTTTTGTCAAAGATCACACACATTGATATATAATAACTGGAGTTCATTCAGGTGATCGCCCAGGCGAGCAATTCTGGGACGGAATTATATTGGCCTAGCGCGCAGCGGGAATCACGGCAGCAGGGACGGACGACGGGATCAAACTATCAAAGTCCCGGCCGGAAGCATGCAAACAGCGGATCACGTGAGATGGGATGGGACTATGAAAGAGACAGAACTGGGTGAGCGAGTGGCCCCTCGGTCCATAGATCGAGGTAACGGCCCTCCCCCCCATCACGTTTCACATGTACACCCTTCGTCACTTATTATTGTTCGTTTTGGTTTTCCATGTCATAACTTTTTTTTTTTTTTTTAAGATCGGGCCATTCATCCGTTTTTCATTAAGAGGACCGTGTCAAAACTTTGACTAAGGCCTTGTTTAGATGGCTAAAGTTTTTAACTCTTTTTCCACTCTTCCTCCATCACATCACATTAAATACACCAAAAAATTACATATGTTTGAAGTATAAAATGTAGGTAAAAAAAATAACTAATTACACAGTTTTAGATGTACATTGCGAGATCGATTCTTTTGAGTCTAGTTACCGCATGGTAGGATAATATTTACCACAAACAAACGAAACGTGCTACAAAATAAGCGCTATGTGAGTTACAACACTTACTTTTCCAAGTTTTTGGAACATCTAAACGAGGCCTAAATATAGAAAATATGTATGACATTTGTATCTTTAAATAAATTTATTAAAAAAACTAGATTCAAAGATCTATCTAATGATATCAATTATGCATCATAAATATTAATATTTTTAATACAAAATTAATCAAAGTTATTTTCCGGAAGCGAGAAAGATTGCTCTAGTACTAGTGACTAGTGATGGATAGATATGCGCTCATCCACATCTTGGTTAGGAGCAATGCAAACTGCTTTAGGAGCGGACACCATCATCGGCTTCCACAAAGAAGCACCAAAGCACGTAGTCATGCATTTGTCAGTGCTGTCCCTTCTTTCAAGCTATGGTGACAGCAAGCCAAAGAAAGATAGCACCCAGGCGACAGTGCTTTTGAGTCAATACAAGAATCTGCCCCCATCGCGAGTTTCGCAATCAGGTTTCGTTTGGCACACAGGGGCTTAATCCACCTGAGAATCCATCCAATTAAGGAGGGATTGGGCTAATCCCCTTGCACCACCCAATAATCTCCGTTCACCTGTGGGTTTAATCCCCTAATCACTTTTGCTGCTTCTGGGAAGGCGGGAGGGATTGGCCGGGTTAATCCCCTCCACCACCTAATCCCAGTTCACCTGTGTGTTTAATCCCCTAATCATTTTTTGCTGCTTTGGGAAGACCGGCGGGATTGGGTTAATCCCTTTCCACTACCCAATCCCCGTTCACATATGGGTTTAATCCCCTAATCATTTTTGCTACTTCTGGGAAGGCCCGAGGAATTGGGTTAATAATGCCCTTCCACCACCCAATCCCCGTTCACCTGTGGGTTTAATCCCCTAATCATTTTTTTCTGCTTTTGGGAAGGCAGGGTTCTGCTTTTGGTATGGCATGGCAGGGTTCAAGCAGCTGCAGGTAGTTCCTAGTTCTAAAAAAGAACCGCTAACACTCAAAGTGAACATCATTTGTGAAGAGTAATCATGTCTATATGGTTCTACCGCCCGCACAA
Organism: Hyparrhenia diplandra; assembly: GCA_015847255.1. Lineage (NCBI taxonomy): Eukaryota > Viridiplantae > Streptophyta > Magnoliopsida > Poales > Poaceae > Hyparrhenia > Hyparrhenia diplandra. The sequence continues at coordinate 44,185 of JADLZK010009343.1, read as the reverse complement.
CGGCCCTTGGCTTTAGAAATTGGCCGGTGCCAATCGATTATTACTTTTCCGAGGCGCAAGGCCCCAAAATACCCTAGTCTAGATTTCCGAGCTAGGCCGTCGCGCAGACGCACCGGCCCGGGTCTGGGTGCATGTGTACCCCCAAAAACGATTACTCCAACGAGTACTTTAGTGTCCTCCGTCAAAGATCACACATTAATATTTGTTTCGGCTACAAAGTTTTAAAAGCTTGTCAAGCACTACAATTTAGCATAGAATGTGCCTCGATCCGAGATTGTTTGAAAAAAAAAAAAATCAAACCTTAAAATATGTGAATTCAAAACAAATATTTGAGACACAAAACAACATCAAATCAATAAAATATCAATATAAAATATGTAGATTAGGTCCGGCCACTATAGCTTTTGTATTATTTATGTCAACATTCAAGCTTATTTAGAAATTCTAAAATTTGAATTTCAAAAAACCTACAAACTTAAAAACACGTATTTGAGACTCCAAACGACATTCGATCAAAAAAATTTTAACTACAAATTTATAGATTGTATTAGGAACCATAACTTTGGTATAGACCATGTCAACATCCAAGTCTATTTGTAAGTTTTAAATTTTAAATTTCAAAATAATTAAGTGAACTTAAAACAATATTTTTTTTGGACTCTAAACAATTTCAAACAAAAAAAAACTTCTCAACAATAAAGTTGTAGATCGTGTTAAGTACAATTCTGATATAAAGTTTGTCTTCATCTGACTTCATATGGTAAAATTATGAATTATTGTTTGATGCAACTATTGTAAGAGACGGGTCTCTTAAGATATGCGCCTCAGTTAATCAATTTTTAGAGATGGACACTTCGAATGGCCGCATCCCTATTAATAGCAATATTCAAAGATGGTTTTGTTAAGATGCCCGCCTCTAAAACTCGATTTACAGATACTAACATCCTGAAGCAACCGTCTCCGTAATATATGAATTACATAGGCGGACGCAATAGGAGTCCTGTCTCTGTAAATGTTTTTTCGTGAGGCAGCATTAGGACTAACCATTTGTGGAGGCAGTCTCTAGACATGCTTGCCTCTGTTAATCAGAGAAGTTGCCTCCTTAAATTATTTTTATGGTAGTGCTACTCCCTCCATTATCTTGATATGGTATCTCAAAATACACTTTGACCATTTACTTATTTATTTTATTTGATATAGTCTGTCCTTATCAACTTATAATAATTAGATAGTATAGCTATCTTGCTTCATTAGATTGCTTTTAATTCTCTAGTAAGTGTGATGGTTTAGTTGGTTCTTTTAGTTTCTCCATTTTAGTGTAGCATAGAAGAGAATTGTTGGTAAGGGCTATCCACTTTTTATGAACACATGTGACATTGAAACTTTGAGGCTTTTTAGCTAGCAACCAATTTAAATTTGGTATAGTTTGGTTAAATCTTTAGTAAATGTGGTGGTTATCGACATGTTTAAATTCTAGATACTTCATAATTCCATGGCTTCCTATGGTTGCTATGGGATTGTAAATTCATTATGGACATTCATTGTTCACAAAACTAGTGACAGATATGGATTTTTTTGTAACAAATTTAAATAATGCCTTTCCTCTTTATTTACGCATGGATAAGTTTGGAACTTAAACTAAATCCAATATTTACCGTTTTCTTGTTCATAGCTAATGTTTAACTCTAGCCCATTTAAATAGAGGACTAATAGGCTAATTTTTTTATTGAGCATCTCCAATGGATAGTGTTAGTAGCCTTGCTCTTAGAATATGGCCGGTAACAACTCAATTGGTTAGTTATTGAGCATCTCCAGTAGTTGCCAAAATAGTATCAGGAGTCCTGAAACCATTTATAAATCATCTCAACCACCTTTTTTTATTTCCTTTTTTGTCCTGTATATTTTCATTGGGAACCAAAATTAACCGGCCAGGTAGAACTATTTTACCGACTCTGTCCCAAATTTACTGTCAACTCAAATATTCAATTGATTATTACTTTGCTGTGGGCCCCAGTGCGTTGTTGGACTCGTGGCAAATTAAACAGTGCAACAATAATGTCAGCAGGGCTAGCACTTTGCAATTTTATTTTATAAATAATACAAACAAAAGATGGCTATGGCATGGAAGAGTATGCAAAAGGGAAAAATCCTTTTGGAACCGTTGCAGCCAGAGGCAGCCTCGTATGAGGGCCTGTCCTTGCTTTCCTTCCTCCAAACGGTATGCTTGTTTTCTATGAAATAATCGTACGTCCAGCAGACACCGTCAATGCAATGTGGAGGAATTTCTGCTCTGTGTCCTTTTGTTAACGAAAAAGGCCGTGCTAAATTTACTTTTGTTACCATGGCAAGATTTTTTTTTTTTGTACAGTAGCAGCACCTTGAAAGTCGTCACGGCCCGGTGACTCATTCAGTCAATCAAGTCCAAGAAAGGAAAAAGGGAAGAATTGGATCACGTGCCGCGGCGGGGCCGGCCGGTCCACTCCTCTCCATAAGCTTGTTAGCTTGAAACTAACTAAAGTAGCAGTACACATGCATAAAAAGAGCTTAGCTAGGGCTCTTATTAGGCTCTTGATGATCGGCTTCTAAATCCCACTCATTCCATTCACTACAGGAGACGCCACCTTTGCCGAGTGGGGACGCACTCGGCAATGCTGCAAAGCACTGGCGAAGGCTTCGCCGAGTGCAAAGACTCGGCGACCCGACTGGCGAAGATTGACTCGGCGAAGCCATCTTCGCCGAGTGCCAACTAAAAGTAGCCGGCCTTGAGTTCGCCGAGTGCGTGCCAGCACTCGGCGAACCCGACGCCGACCGCTACAAATGGGCGGCCCTTTGCCGGTGCCAAACGCCCGGCACTCGGCAAAGATTTGAATATTTTTAAATCTTTGCCGAGTGCCGCACTGACAAGCACTCGGCAAAAAGTCTTTATTTTAAAAAAAAGAAACGCCTTTGCCGAGTGCTCTCGGGTGGCACTCGGCAAAGTTATGGTCATTTTGCCGAGTGCCACCTTTGGCACTCGGCAAATCTGCCATTTGTCCCCGGGTTACCCGGCTTTGCCGAGTGCGGCGCAGACTCGGCAAAGCTGGAATTTAATTTTTTTTTTGCCGTTTCTATTGATTCACAGCCTCCATCAACACATACATATACCATAAACATTCATATATATATCATAGACCACATATTTCACCAATTCACATATATAATCCACACAATTCACAAATCCACATATATAATCCACAATTATCACACAAATTCACACATATAGTCCAAGCATCGAACGAAATGCAACATGTCCAACATCCGAACGAAATTAAACATGTCCAACATCCAAACAAAGCGTAACATGTCCAACATCCAAACTACATCCATCGATACCATCACCACGACCACCTCAACCCGACGGCCCCGAACCGTGGCCTCCCCGGTGCGAAGAGCCCTCACCTTGCCCCGGATACCACACGCCGTGTCCGCGGCGCCGGGCCGGAACGCGACCACCCGTGGCGTGGAGGCGCGTGGTGGAAGCCCGTAGTGTGGCCGCCGCGCGCCGAGGAGGAACGCCACCGCCACGTGTACCGTGCGCACGGGCCGACCGGATAGGCCGGATGGGGTGGAGAAGGGCCACCGGAGGAGTCGGGTTCGAACCCGCCGACCGTGGCTGCACAAGTGTGAGGCGATCTCATTAGTACCGCAGTGAGCCGCACATGCCAAATAAATGAACAACAACATATACTCACCGGAGTCCGGGTCGAGAGGAGGAACGGAAACGGGGTGGAGCGAACAGCGAGGGAGGCAACGAGGCAGGGTCACACCCGGATCCGAGGCCCCGAAGTAGCTCGCGACGCCCCGCACCCGGGCGCACCGAGTGCCGCGTGAGTGCCTCCAACTCCCGCCGATGAGCCTCTCGCTCGGGCCCCTCGCTGGCCTCAAACTCTTCCGCTCGGGCCTTTGCCCGGCCTCCAGCTACGCCATCCGGCTCGCAATATTACAACCGTAACATTGAAACAATGCATAGGTAGCGAAAATTTGTAAAACCAAAGTGAACGGCCGATGAAACTGAAGTTACCCGCATCGCCCGCATGGAGCTCGACCGCCGAGGTGCTATGGGGATGTCGGTGGAGGTTGTGCTCCTTGAGCGAATCACCCTCACCGTCAACAGAGGACGGGTCGATCGCGCCGTTGGCCATCCAAAGACGGCCGTCGCCGCTTCCCTCCTCCCAACCTCATCACCAGTGTCTCGTGTCCGGGGCGCGGTGGCTGGATCGTAGTCCTCCCCATAACGCCGCTTGGCCGCCTCGGCGTCTTCGGGTAAGCTTGGGGTGGACGCCGGCGTTGCCGCGCCTCGGGCCCCTTCGCCGGGTCGTAGACGTTGGCCGGGTCGGTCGCCTCGCCGTGTGAGTCAAGGCCCACCCCCGTACTCGCTGATCTCCTGGTTTCCATGCGAAGTTGACCGCAAGGAGAACACGTAGATGGTTAGAAGTGAAGAGATTTGAGCGCTTGAATAAAAATATCAACACAATCGTACCCCATCTATCCATATACACCGGGAGGGGCACGCCGCCCTTGGTGGTGTGGAGCGCCTTGCATCTCCAGGCGACACCTCCCGACGGAGTCTCTTGTACGCAGCGTCGTCTGCCCAAGAGCCACTTGTCCACAATGGCCTCCCAAAGAGTCCGTACTTGCCGCACCACTCCTGACACATCCGCATGACATAGCGTAGGATTAATGGAAGTCTCGCTTATTTTTTTTATTGAAGAAATCTGAATAAATGCGTTCTACGAACCTGGATGTACCGCTCTCGGTGAGGTCGGTCTCCCTCTGAGCATCATCTCCCTTGCTTCGTTCTTCTTCACCACCTTGCCAAGCACGCCGGGCGTTGTAGGAGGTGATGCAAGAACACGCGCCTCGTGGTACAGTCCTTGAGTCGTTCTCGGCTGCACTCGTCCCCGCACTCTAGCGGCCTCCTCCTCCTTCCCCGCCTCGCACGTGAAGTAGTTCTCGCATACGTAAAACATGTATCATTCAATTATTTAAGAAACTTAGTATTCAAACGACGTGAAGTAATCCCGCATACACACTCACCCAAAAGTCCGTCTTGATCTTCCCGGCAAGTCTGCCTCGTCCACGCCAAGACGGTCGTCGTCCCACGACCAGGGGAACCTCCCTCCCCACTTCCCGAGGTCCACCGGCCGTGGTAGTTCTCTCTAATCGCCAGGCTCGATGCCATTGATATGGCGCGCACCGCCCCCCCTCCGCTTACAATCTTCCGATTCATCGCGACGAGGCATTAAGACAAATTGTTAGTTTGAAGTTCGATTTTCAACATGTCATATGAAGAAGTAGTGAAAATATCAATGGCTACTTACTTTTCACCGTTGGGTCGAATCACGGGGCGGCGGTGAAAAAGGGATCGGCCCCTGTGGGAGGCTCGAGGCCCCGCTACCGGTAGACCTTGGCGGCACTTTCGAGGAGGACGTGTGGACAGTGTCTCTTCGGCACCGAGTCCGAGTCCGAAGCGGTGTGGCCCGACGACGGCCCCGGCTGGCCCGACGCTGGCCCCGGCTGGTCCGACGACGACACAAAGTCAAGCCTCCTCGTGGACGGACGACGCCGGCCGCGCCTCGACGCCTCCACCGCCGTGGGCTGCTCGTCGGCCTCCTCCTCGTCGGCCTCCTCCTCGTCGGCCCGGGGAGAGGGTGAGGGGGTCTCGCGTAGCGGATCGGACCCCCGTCGACGTTGCCGCCTTCCGCCCGGCATTTTGTCGAGTCCCCGCAAAAACAAATAGTAAACCAATTAGTATTGCAAAATGAACGAAATATAAGTCCACATGTGTGTGGTACCATATCCAACAAAACCACCTTTCTTTTCATCGATTTTCGCACCCAGCCTAGCTCGGCAAGGACCTCTTCACCGGTCATAAACTTTGGGATGGGGTCGGTGACTTCAACGCCTTTCGTGAAGTGTTTTTTGTCTAGTCTGAATTCATGGTCCTCGGGCGAAATTGACGATGTTTGTCAAACGAAGAAAACTTGCCACCCTTGAGAAGCCGTGTGAATCGCAAAGTCGCCTTGCATCTTGGGCAAGGGAACCTCCCATGAACACACCATGCGCCTGAATATGCCATAAGCCGGAAGTCATGCATTGAATATAGGTACCACACATGCATTGTAAAGTTTGTCTTTGTAGCTCGGTCGCACGTCAAGACCCCATTTTGCCAAGCATCTTGCAATTCATCCCACACCGGGCCGCATGAACACACCCATATTGTTGCCCGGTACCGGGTATTATCGGCGTCAATAACAAAGCTTCAGCTCAAACATGACACCAGGGGGAAGATTGAGAGGGATCACGAACACGGGCCAACAAGTGTACGGGGCCGCCCGCTTGACCGTCACGGGTTGAACCCATTCAATTTTAACGCTACGCCGTACATTTCGAGCCTCCATAGCTTTTTCAGATGCATATTATCGAAGTGCTTCCATGCATCACCATCCGATGGGTGTACCAACTTCTCGATCTGTATCTTTTACCCTTCTTGTGCCATGTCATTTGTTTCGCGGACTCCTCATCATATACGGCCGTTGGAGCCTCGATGCGAAAGGAAGGTGTCGTAGGACCATCTCGGGGATCTTGGACTGTTTCTTCGTGCCATCACTATATTCTACCTCCACAAACCTAGAGGCTTTGCACTTTGGACAAGGCGTTGCTTCGTTCGAGCCCTCCCCTAAATAGGGCGCACCCCTTTGGACATGCATGGTACGACTCATAAGGCATCTTGAGTCCACGAAGAAGTCTCTGACTCGTCACGTGTTCTTCTACAGACGTGACCCTCCGGAAGCATTTTGCCAATAACTTGCGGCCAGGGGTGTCGGCCGCCTCGACTAATGCTCAATTGCGACTTCAACGCTATAAGGCGTGAAATGGCATCCAGCTTCGTAAGCATTGTCTTCTCGTGAAGGGCCTGCTGTGCCGCCTCCATCATCTCGTAGAACGCCTTTGCGGTTTCCTCAGGTTCCTCCTCCAATCCTCCATTGAACTGTGCATCGTGAAAGTCTGCCATCATGTCTGCCATCCCCGCATCTTGATCATACTCCTCGAGGAGGGGCCTCACCACGCCCTCCCTAATAAGATCGACTTCACCGTGGAAGATCCAAATGCTATAGTTTGGGACGAATCCGTTGTTGTAAATATGCTTCCCCATTTCAATCTTCACTGGCTTTTTCTTGTTCTTACATTTGCTGCACGGACACGGCATCCGAATAGAACCCTTAGCAGCTGGGCCAAATGCATGCTCCAGGAAAGCATCGGTCCCCCTAACCCATTCAAGGCTCTTACTTGCGAAGCCCGTGTACATCCACTCACGGTTATCCATCCTCTGTCATACGCCCATGTCGCCTACCCACATAACCAGCAATTCCATCTACACGGCGTTCCTACCATCTAATAGGTGAGGGATAGGTCCTAATCCCACCGAGGATGCGTAGACAAGGTTAGCATCCATGCTCGGGTCCGCCGAAAGCCGAAATTCGGACACACCTCCCGCTGTTCTCCCGATACACGTCCCGGCGGGGAGAGTGTGTATCCGGAGAACAACGGGGAGGTGTCGCCGAAAATCCGGCTCGGACGGGACCCGAGCATGGATGCTAACCTTGTCTACGCATCCACGGCTGTCCAAAAAACGTGGACAATCCGAAAAGCAGATACGGTCGCAGATATGCACGATCGCGCATACCAACGCCCTGTATCTCTTTTCGGGACGGGAGACGCCCTAACCGGGTCGCGCTATGTAAGACAACTACAAGGACGGACGGACGGAGGTGATTCATACCTACGATTGTCGGTGGAGACGCGGTGCAAAGAAGACACGCAAGCCCACGAGGACGACCGGGTCGCCGAGTCCCTCCCACAGTCCTCCTACAAAACCCGGGGCAAAAAATAGTTAGTGACGACTCAAAATTTCGGCAAAGACCTCCCCTCGCACGGGAGGTTCCCAAAACCTGCAAAAACATGGCACGAAGGCCAACAACCACATGCATATACCGAGAACCGGGCACGAAGGCCACCAACCACCAATATATCAACAAGAGCCATTCACTTAACTTCTCGAAACCATGCGGATGAAAATATTCAAGTATTACCATAACAATTACTACTAACCCTACAACTATTACTAACAATAACTAACACTACTAATACTAACCCTACAACTATTTTCAAAATATTTACTTGACTAGTTCCTAACTACTACTACTAACCCTACAACTAACACTACTAGAAGGATATATAGGGTTTACCTTGGCATGGCAACACGAAGAACGACGGCCGGCGTCGATCACCTTCTTCCTCCTCCCCTTCCTCTTCTCCTCCCCTTCCTCTTCCTCCTCCTCTCCTTCCTCTTCTTCCCTTCCTCCTTCTTCCTCCTCTCCTTCCTCTTCTTCCTCCTCTTCTTCCTCCTTCTTCCCTTCCCTCCCTCTTCCTCCTCACCTTCCCCCTTCCTCCCTCTTCCTCCTTACCGGCTTTGCCACAGGCACGCAGAGAGCCCAATGGGCGGGCCGGCGCCGCCGGCGAGGCTGGCCGGCGGCGCGGCAGTCGGGGCGCCGTGGAAGCGGCGCGGGCCCGGCGCCCGGCGGATCCAGCGCGCCCAACGGGCGAGCGCCGCGGCCCGCCCCTTGCCCGGGCGGGGCTTGCCGGGTGGGGAGGCGGGGTCCAGCGGGGCGGCGGGCCAGGCGAATCCGCGAGGCGGGGGCGGCGGCGGCGTCCGGCGTCTTGGGCGAGGCGGCGGGCGGCGATTTTGGGGCGGCGCGGGCGTGAGCTGTCTTGGGCCGGCGCGTGGGGAATGAGGAAATGGGGGTGCCCGGTCCAATTATTACCAAGCTTTGCCGAGTGCCGGGAAAAAGTGGCACTCGGCAAAAGTCACCGGCTTTATTTTTTAAAAAATAAAACCCTTTGCCGAGTGCCACACGTGGGGCACTCGGCAAAGAGCTTGTTTGCTTAGAGTGCCTAAATTGGCACTCGGCAAACTATAATTTTTTTGTTTTTTTTTGTTCCATATTTTTGTGTGGCATAAGTGCAGTAGTTACATCTCATGTTCGAAATTTGATCTGATTTCAAGTTGTTTTGCTATATTTCATGAATTATTTATATTTTCTTGCATTTTACGGACCACTCCAAATTTGAGCTAGCAGGTGCATGAAATGATGGGCTGTGGTCATTCAAAAATGTTATTAAATGATGTTTGGCGTATGTTTAGGCTCAATCACGAGGGACTCGCGTGGAATTTCAAACATTTATGTGGCGGAACATGCCAGATGCCGAAACCAGACATCTCCACACCTGATCACGTGATCAAGTGTGGAGATGTCCGGGTTTCAAGCATCCGACGCCACAACTTGCTCGAAACTTTTTCAATTTTTTTTTTCACAGCCTCCCTATGAGATGACAAGACACCACGCCAAGTTTCATGATTTTTGAACATCGCTTGATTTTATAGAATTTTAAAACACCTTTCCCGCACGTAACTCGTCATGTTCCGCCACATAAATGTTTGAAATTCCACGCGAGTCCCTGCATTGAGCCTAAAACATACGCCAAACATCACGAATAACATTTTTGAATGACCACAGTCCATCATTTCATGCACCTGCAGCTCAAATTTGGAGTGGTCCGTAAAATGCAAGAAAATATAAATAATTCATGAAATATAGCAAAACAACTTGAAACTGTCTCAAATCATGAAGATGAGATGTAATTAGCGCACCAAGGCAACACAAAAAAAAATGGGGCAAAAATTCAAAAAAAAAAATGAATAGTTTGCCGAAAAAAGGACACTCGGCAAAGAACCTCTTTGCCGAGTGCATGGACGTGGGGCACTCGGCAAAGAGTGCCTCGCTTTACCGAGTGCCTAACGGTGGACACTCGGCAAAGGTGACGGAGAATATTGCCGCTTTGGCCCTGTTATCCTTTGCCGAGTGTTTTTTTTTTTTGGCTACACACTCGGCAAACATAACATTTTCCGAGTGTTGAACGCCGCCGACGGCAAGGCACTTTCGCGAAGCCTTCTTTGCCGAAAGTGCTGAGTTTGGCACTCGGCAAAGAGAATTTTGCCGAGTGCCCGATGTTTGCCACTCGGCAAACCTCTTCGCACTCGGCAAAGAAGCGGATTCCTGTAGTGATTCCAGATCCTGCTTTAGTACCAGGGTATATATGGTCCACTTACTTTTCTCCAACTGAACTTAGTGATGTTCCAAAGTCTTGTTCTTGCTTAAGAAATGGCGGGAGATGAGCTGCTGCGGCGCGAGCGTGAGGATTTGGGATGAGAGATCGATCCAATTTCTTTTAAGCCGTAGGATGGTGTTTAGACGATGGTGGATAGATGGCCGCAAGTTACGTGGCAGCAGGCAAGTCACCGAATCTGAGTCCGGCGGACGGACCGTGATTTCCTGTGCGTTCACCATGACAACATGAGTGCAGCAATCGCGCGGCCCGGTTCTTTTCTGCAGTTCTTTTCTGCAGGGGCAAACTAAAGCTCATCATCACTGTTTGCGCGGAGGAAAAAAGCAGCAAGCAATTGATTCTTGAAGGTGCATTGCAGTACTTATTAGTGTGCGTATATATATGGCACCCAAGGCCAGTAGTACCAGTATCATCTAAGGGATACATTGCCTTATCTAACATCACCATGGCCACCACCAGAACCAATAGTAGTAGGTCAGGCGGCGCAGCAGCTGGGCGCGTGTCGTCGCCGGCGACCGGCGGCCAGGGGAGGCGTCATGCTTCCAAGGTTTGGGAGTTCTTCATCAAAAGTACTGATGAGAAGGGCAGAGCCATAGGTGCTGTATGCCCCAAGTGCCGCACGCACCTGACCGCCAAGAGCGAAAACGGAACCTCGCACCTGCGACGCCACAGATGCTGGCTCGAGGTCCAGGCTCCTCCTCCACCTCCTGCTGCTGCCGCTATTGCCTCTCCCATGTTCCCCGTCCCTTTCGCTGCCGCTGCCGCCGCAGATGAAGAAGATGACAAGATTTTCTCGGGCCTCGAGGACATTGTTTCCCCTGGGTACCTTTGAGACGGCACCCGCAGCTACCAAAGCCCGGCAGGGCCGTCATTTATCCATCAAGTAAGTTACCTAATTATGTGAACATTCTTCCTTCCATTCCATCGCATCGCGCATGCATGTTCGTGATTAGTACCAGCAGATCAACACATGACCTCGAACTCATCGTCATAAGCTAACCCTGCACTTGCACTATATATAATTAAAAGCCCGACTTGTGTATGCATCATATATGATAGCAGTAAGTACCTAATACTAATTCTTCGATCGCCTTATAACAGCAGCGAGCAAATTATTACTAATTGGCATCATTAACTGCGTGCCTTAATCAACATAAAGAAAAATACAGTACCAGTATCTTGAGCGGCGGCGGCACGGCCTGGCCGAACTGTGGCGGCGGTAGCGCGGAGTGAGCGAGCGGAGGCAGGCACGCCTGGGCGAGCAGAGTCGGAGGGAATGATGAAGGCGATGAGCGACAGGCCTTGACGACAACATATGCCTAGAGGCTAGAGGGTCTCCCGAACCATGCTGCTAGCTCCAGTAAGCCCTAGCATGCATCCGCGCGCGCTCCGGCTCCGCACCACACTCGCTCCCAGCCCTCCAGTAGTCTTCCACCACCCTAGCTTTCCCCGGCCCGGCAGTCGTGCGGCCTAGCGCGAACTGGGTCTGCGGCATCATGCATGGTGTCAGCAAATTGGGGCGGCAGTACCGCGCGGTGTAAGCCCCAATCGCTATCCGGCGCGCATGCGCCACTAACCGAAACGGTGCACACGACGCCCCGCGCACCGGAATCGAGGAAGAAGGGGGCGGGGACAAGCGGGCGGGTGGTGGGCGAAGCGGCGCGGCGGCGGCGGGGTAGCGGGTGTTACGGTTAGGGTTGGCGGCGGAGGACATCCGGATGGGCGGGATAGGCGGCCGCGGCGAGCGCCGGAGATGTTAGGGGAGGTCGCCGGCGACCTAGGCTGTAGTCGAAGTAGGCGGGGGAGAGTGGCTCGCCGGGGAACATGAACAGGGACCGCGAGCTCGTGTGTGCTGCTATCCTTAGCAGCACCGTCAGGGATGGGTCCCGGGTGTGAGCGAGCGGAGGCGGTGCGCGCCTGAACCTTACCTTGTCGCTCCGGTAAGCCTTAGCCTTTATCCTAGCTCTCCGCACCGCACTCCCTCTTGGACCTCCAGTAACTAGTCTTCCACTACCCTTTGGCCAGCCCGGTGGTCGCGCGCGCGGCCTGGGCGAACTAGCTAGCTAGAACAGCGGCACCGTGGCATGAGCAAACTGGGGCGGCAGTACCGCGTGGTGTGAGGCTGTGAGCGAGTAGAGGCAGCGCGCGCCTGCAAGAAAGTTGGGAAGGGAACGATGAAGGTGGTGAACTACAGAGTACAGAACTACAGACCTTGACGGCGACACTGCCCGGAGGCGTATGGTTGCAGCTCCAAACCTTGCCGCTCCGGTAAGGCTCTACCTGTATCCACTCCGCTACGCACCACACTCCCAGCCTGCCGGCCCTCCATTCATGCACCGCCCTTTCCCCGGCCCGGCTGCCGCGCGCCCTAGCTTCTACTTGTACCCAGCTCCGATCCGCCGCCGCCCACGCGCTCCAGCGCAAGCTCCTAGTTCAATTCGCCGGCCGGGAGCCTACTGACTCCGACTAGGTGTTGGAGGCATCTCACACCACCTACCGCGACGGCGACGCCGTCCCGTCGTAGGCGGCACAGCCAGCGCCAGCTGCTTTGTGGTCGTCGCCCGAGCAGACCGACAGGCCGGGCCGGTCCCAGCTCGTCCAGGCCTCCGGTGCCTAGGCCTAGGCTAGCTGTAAAGTTTAATTTTGAACCTCTCTTTCTGGCAATGCAATGGGCAGTGTTTGCGTGGGTGTGTTTTTAACCACTGACGGCAGTGCTTGTACTGTATCATTCTCATTTTTTTTTTTTTTTTTTTTTGAACCACACCGACATCTAGCAGTGCATGTACTGTGTCATTGCGTGTGTGTGTGTTTTAATTTGATGATGCTGTATGGCTAACGAGTTGCATCGATCGTTTGTTCACTTGCAGCATAACAAAAACTACGCCGACACGTACACCGGCATCAGCTTCACCATGCATATCCTCATCCATCATCATCACGCGTACAAGGTTGTTTTATGTGCTAGCTATATATATTATAATTATAAATAAACTTAGGAACCTACATTTGCATATACTCGATCCCTCCGTTCTAAATTATAAATCACTTAACTTTTTTTAGTACATCAAATTTTATATTTATCTAGATATAATGTATGTCTAGATACATAGAAAATTCAATGTATCCAAAAAAATGAAAGCGACCTTAGAAGAACGGGAGGGAGTAGTTTATATATTATTACCACGCGTCCTCCTCTGTTGATTGATGTTGAGTCCATGGATGTGATTAACGACGGGCTTAAACTGCAGGTTCCTGTTGTACGTACTGTCTGTGTGTGTCTATGAATGTATGTGTACGTGATTAAGAATTAAGCTGCTGCTCGGGTCTAGTTATTGCGTGCATGGTACTATGCGTGTGCGTGTGCTCCAATGGCCTACGTAATGTATGCAGCATCATCATCATTAATGAAAAGGGTTTCATTATCTCGTCATGCATGTCCCATCAAGTCTATTGTGTGTGTATGTACTCCCTCCGGGATGGTATTAGAAGTCGTTTTTGGACAAGGTTTGGGTCAAACATCGGAAAATATAAATCATCAATAACTTTTAAGTTGTTGAGTTTGTAAATGTAAAAATTATATGAGTAGATTTGTCTTAAAAAATACTTTGATAAAAGTATACATATATCACATCTCCATAAATATTTTTATAATAATAAGAGGTCAAAGTTGTGTTTTGAAGACCGTGTCGCTGTCCTAAACGACTTCTAATATCATCCCGGAGGGAGTATAGCCCAATCAAATATTTGGTCACATTACACATGCATGCATGTATGAATAGTTGGCCAAACCAAGATATGACTAGCCTTGGTATAATAACTAAAAACCAAATGCTTCGGCCTCTAGAAAATGAACATGGCATGCGAGACGGATTATTCATTTTCCTTCTGGTTAGAAAACATAATCAACCTTGAGGTTTTGTTTTTTGTAGATTTAATAATTGCCGAAATGCAATATTTTGGTGCAAACGGTTTGCCAATAATGGTGAGATACATGACATGGTTTAATGTGTAATACGATTTATATTTAATTAAAGATAAAGGTACACGTGCGTATATAGTCTCACACTCTTGAAGCACGGGCGAGGGTGCACGGTAGAAAATAGAGGCGTCCCAAGCAATTACTCCCTCTGTCCCCGAATATAAGGCATGCACGTATTTCAAAATTCAAACTTTATTACTTTTAACTAACAATTAGCCTAATTATATCCAAAGTTGTATTATAAAAGTAGTTACATTATATTTGTATTTAGAAATACTTTCTAATGATCAATCTTTTGTTCCTATAAATTATAGTATATTACTCAAAGAATGCACCAATTCAAATCGCGCCTTATATTCGGGACAAAGGGAGTAAATCAAATCAAGGTCGTACCGACCACAGATGAGGTTGGGGCTCAGACCCCTTTCACGTGACAACAACATTGGAATCATGCAATGTAGCTTTTTTCTTGATAGTGCATCACCTTTCTAGAGGGAAAAGCCATGCCCATACCCATCAGATAATATTCTACCTATCAAAATACCCGTACCTGTGCACACGTAAAAGAATTTACCCATACAATTACTCACAAGGGTAAAAATAAATACCTATACTTGTGCACGGGTAAAGAATTTACTCATACAAATACTCACGCGGGTAAAAATACCCGATGGATAACCCACAACTGAATACATAGTCACTATCGATAAAAAAAAAAATCATGAATCTATCATATTATTAAAATCATCAAATACTGGTAAATAAAAATCAACAATAATGATGTTTCAACAAAACTTCACCAATTAATAGTATAGTCATAAATCTATTGGATATATCTATATTTTGTAGTAACCAATAAAGGCATATGCGAGACGGTATAGGTTAGCTATGGGTATGTGGGTGTGGATAATATGTACATGCTCTACCCGACGGGTGGAGATTCTTACTCATTATTAACATATCCGTAGTTGAAGAAATCTTTCCATACCCACATCTTTGTCGTGTAAAACCGGCCAGGTAGCCAGGTTTGATGTACTCGCCACCGTCACCTGTAGAGCACTGCAGAGCCCTCCCAACCCTAACAGAGAAGAAACTTGGCATCAGTGGCAAAGCACAGCATTAAACAAAGGGAGGGCTAGTTCGAGGAGCCACCTACTCTCTCTGTCCCCTAAATATTTGTCTCTAGAAAAACCGTGTTTCCCTCACAAACACGCTTCCCCGGCGACACACATAAAAGGACGGAGGGAGTACAGAAATTGTTCATTTCTTTTGCTGTGACGCATAGATTCACATGTTTCTTTATCTCCAAAGCTGGCAGCTGCTGAGCAAGGGGGGCCGAAGCCCAGCTTCGCCTCCACTATGCTCTGCCGCTGCTTGGCATGGCAGGTTGAAGTTTAAAGCCAGTACGTAGTGCCAGTAAAGCCGAATTGGCGGCTAATGGCCAGAAGTGGACAAAAGTTGCAAGGAATTCTTGTACCCTTTCATTGAGCACCAGAGTTTTTTTTTTTTTTTTTTTTTTGAACTTCATTGAGCACCAGAGTTGAACAGGAGGTTAGAGCAAAACCAATGCGGGTAGCAGTTGGCCTCGTCTCGAAACAAGTGCTCCACTTAGACTTGTATAGACTGGGACTACAATTTTTTTCATGACGCAGCAGGCTGCATTTTCCTACTCCCTTCTGACCCCGTTACTGTTCTCTCTCACCTGGAAGGTCGTTTTCAAGAAAACGCTTTTTTTTTGGGCTACTTTGTAGCACGCGTTTCGTTTGTATTTGATAATTATTGTCCTATCGTGGACTAACTAGGCTCAAAAGATTCGTCTCATACTTTTCAGCCAAACTGTGCAATTTGTTTTTCTATTTACCTACATTTAATGCCTCATGCATGCGACAAGAGATTTGATGTGACGGATATTGTAGCACTTTTTTTGGGTTCACTTTTCAGGAACTAAACATGCCACGCGTCAATCTTCCATCTCCTTTTCAGCAGAACCTGTAGCTTTTTCTAACGAGGGGTGTGTTTAGATCACCAAATTTGGTGCAAAATTTTGGACGGATGGGATATGTATGTCACATCGTATACTCTTAGTACGCGTTTAGTTTGTTAGTGGTAAATATTATCCTACTATAGCATAACTAGGCTCAAAAGAATCGCCTCGCAATGTACATCTAAACTGTGTAATTATTTTAATTTTTTATCTACATTTAGTACCTCGATATATGTGCCGGCGTTTTGATGTGATGGGAAATCTTCTTTTGTATAGTGAAATTTGGGGAGGAATTGGGGCTCTAAACAGGGGCTGAGGTAGTTCCCAAACTTCAAACTTCAAAAAATGTCAAATCGAATATGTACATGCATGGAGCACTAAATCTAGACGAAAAAAAACCGATTGCACAGTTAGCTTGTAAATCACGAGATGAATCTAATAAGCCTAATTAGGCCATGATTAGACACTAAACTGCAACAGTAACACATGCTCTAATGATGGATTAATTAGGCTTAATAAATTCACCTCGTCGTTTATAAACGGAATCTATAATTTATTTTGTAATTGGTCCACGTTTAATACTTCAAATGTGTGCCGAATATTCGATGTGACACTTTACACCCAACCATTGTGGGGTGTTTAGTTGGTGAAAAGTTTTGGGTTGGGCTACTGTAGCACTTTTCGTTTGTATTTGGTAATTAGTGTCCAATCATGGACTAACTAGGCTTAAAAGATTCGCTTTATGTACTTTTCAGCCAAACTGTGCAATTAGTTTTTTTATTTACCTACATTTAATGCTCCAAAAATACGATAAGAGATTCGATGTGACATGGAACTGTAGCACTTTTTGGGGTTCTTAGTTCCAACTGAACACCAACACAGCCACATCTATGAACCAGTCACGTCAATCTTCCATCTCCTTTTCAGCAGAGGCTGTAGCTTTTTCTGACGAGGCGTTAGGCCTCGTTCGCTTGTTCAGTTTGTTTCAGCCTATTTTTTTCTCGTAGAATACTATTGCATCACCGAAATCAGCCATCAGTAGAACAGCAAATTATTCTCCTCTGCATGCTGTTCTGACAGACTGCGGAGCTTCTATCTGCTTACCTCTCAATTCCAAGTGGCATCTGATCCTACGTGTCCCTGCGGAGCTGTTGTCACGGTGGTGCGTTGAGCACGGCCTTAGTACCCCTTGCACTAGTACAGTAATACCCATTACTATTGAAAAAAGCGATTTGTAGCAACATCTCCTTCTTTTTTTGTATGCGGGCGGCTCTATATTCAGCCGCCTACAAATAGCCCTATTTATAGAGGCGAGACACCGAATCGTAAAAAATTAAGTACTAAAATTTAAATTTTTCAAACGACCTCGGATGGGGAAATCACCGAAATAAAAGTTGTAGATCTAGAACTTTGCTTTTTACAACTTCTTTATTAGAAATCATTTATTGTTTCAAAATGCTTTTTGAAATACAATTTTTAAATTATTGAAGAAGTCTAATTTCTCTTTTCAATCTTTGGCTAAAACTTGTGACTAGTCTTTTTTTCCTCATACAAACTTCAAATTTGATGATTTTTCTATTTTTTTAAAAAAAATCAAGCTCTATCGATTTATTATGCGTTCTTACAGCTATTATTTTGGTCATCTTTTCTTTTGACTGTGTTATATCAATTGAAAATTTGAATTTAAAAATGGCAACTTCAAACAACAGTCATGAAAATAAAAGTTGTAGCACCGATCAAGATCTACAACTTTTATTTTGGTCATTTCTTTATCCGACAAAGTGACAGTAACATTGTTCACAAATTTTACATATTACTACCACTTTATCGGATGAACAAATGACCAAAATAAAAGTTATATATCTCAAAAAGTTATAAAAATTTATGGTTGACAACTTTTTTCATTTGAATTCATTTTGTCAAGGAAAACTACGTTCAAATTTCTCAAATTTGAAATTTGAATTTTTAAATGATCTCGGATAGAGAAACAACCAAAACAAAAGTTGCAGATCTCAAAAAGTTATACAACTTTGTAATTTATAACATTTCCATTTAAAATCATCTTGTCACGGAAAACTATATTTGAATTTCTCACATTTAAAAATTAAATTTTTCAAATGACCTCAAATGGAGAAACAACACAAATGAAAGCTTTAGATCTCAAAAGGTTATATAACTTTGTAGTTGACAATTTTTTCATTTGAAATCATCTAGTTGAGGATAATTACGTCTAAATTTTGAACATTTGAAATCCAACTTTTTTTCAAACGGACTCGGATAGAGAAACAAAAAAAATGAAAGTTGTAGATCTTAAAAAGTTATACAACTTTGTAGTTGCCAACCTTTTGATTTGAATTTATTTAGGGTCTCAAACACTCAATTTAAACTTCGGTTGAGGATAATATGAGGGGAAAGAAAATCCATTATAGACGCAAGTGAGTGTGAGGTGCAAAGTGGTAAGAGGAATGTACCGTGCGAGGGGGTGGTCGTGGGTTCGACTCCCCTCGGCGCGGAAGCGCACAAAAATGCTGTGGTAGCCGCCCCTACAAGTCATTAATCACCCTTACAAATCAGATTTGTAGGGGCAGCTGGCGAGCCGCCCCTGCAAATCATCGATTTGTAGCAACGGTTTGGTAGGGGCGGCTGGCAAAACCGCCCCTACAAACCCAAAGAAAACCGCCCCCACAAATCCCGGGTGGCGTAGTGCATGAAGATTGAAATAACACAATATATTTTATACACCATAAAAAAATTGATATCTACTATTTAGAGAGCATCTCCATTTATGTTAGATGATGTATTATTACATTGTCATTTAGGAATCGGTTTAGATATATCTGGCAGGCACAACAACTGATCCAGCCTGTTCAACAAATGTATCATCTAATTTGACAAGTACATCTGTTTATTTATTGACAAAGGTGTCTCTGTTTTAACGATGATCTGAGTACAGAAATGTAGGTCTGTCATATAGTATTGCATAATCTACAAATAGTAAAGACATATATAGCCACAGGAAAAATATAGTGACAGTGTAAAAAAGTAGCTTGTCGGCGAGACATATGTTTGGTTAACGTACTATCACTGTTTGTCTAAACAGTTGTTTTGTAAGTTTAAACAGTACTGTAAACGAAGGTCACCCATATAGTTTAGGCCATAAACTGTGAACTCAAACTGTTGGACTATTCAAATCATGTAAAACCATCTAAACACTCTAAATATAATCAAGTTAAACGTGATTAAATGTGCTAACAGCCATTTAACTTACCATTTAGTTAATATAAAGATTGTAACTACCACATTTCGCACCGAACTAATAAATAAATAAACAATGTTAATTAATACATGATGCCGTGGATTAGGATTTAGTTTTCTTCCCAAATGTTATTTGGTAGAATACTATCTTTTTACATGAGCAAATATATATACTTTTTAGCATATTTAATTTTTATAATCAAAAACATATATATTTTAGTGCTATCATACATACAAAAACGTTTAGACCGTTTAACTCGATTTAAAAAACCGTCTAAGTGACCTGCAAAACGCTAAAGAAAAAGTCACCGGTTATTTATCGTTTAGTGTTTAAGATAACACTATACGGAGTATATTTGTTTTGAAGTCACGCGCCTTCGATCACGTGCCAGCCCGGGCGTCCTGCAGGCCAGTGGCGGAGCCAGCAATCTGGCGAGGTCCGGCAGCCGCCACATCTAAATCTCTATCTCTACTATAATGTCCCCACTTGAGGGCTCACGAAAATCAACGACACACAAAAAGAGCGTCCAGATGATTGGAGGGCCAGGATCGAAAGTTTGATGCGTGGTCTGACATCCTCACCATCGCGCGCGGCATCGCGGCAACGCGCCATCGCGGCACCAGCGAACAGGGTTCGAACCTTGGGGCAAACAAAATACGTGGCTCCCTCATCTAATTTTTTTTTTCAAACTGCCTCCCTCATCTATTCTCCACGACGTACGCGGACGGAAACCGTACGAGATCATCGGCGGACTGCCCGGGACAGGCTACTAGATCGACGCCGGACTGCCCGCGATCCGACCTCGCCGGGAGCACGACGGCGAGGAGTCCGACTACGTCACGCTCGACGACGGCGGCGAGGCCATACGCTGCAGCAGAGATGATGACACCGGCGGCCAGACTCCAGACCTGACCACGGAGGCGGACTGCCCGGGGCGTGAGGTCGTCGACGTGCGGAGATCCTCCTGGTCGCGGAGATTTTCCTGCCGGTGGTCGCGGAGATTCTCGCTGCTCCTGCACCTCCTGTCGCGGCAGACAGCTCACGGTACCTCACGGTAGACCTCCTCCTGTACGTTCGATCCCAAGCACTATCCCATTCTTCAATCTACTCCAGTAAAAGCCTCAACATTCCTAATACTCCAGTAAAAGCCTCAACAATATAGCAACTTTCAAAGCAAGCATGCTGCGTGCCATCGTCAATTCGTCATCTGCAGAAACTGATTGCCAATAGTGTACAGTTCAGAACAAACCAACCCACATGATAGGTAACTTGTAGATCGAGCAATGATAACTTGTACAGTTCCTTTGAAGATTGAGCACGGTACTGTAACTTGTAGCTAGAGGAACTTCACATGATAGGTAATGATAGGTTGTTTAACAAGTTTCAACTGTGTTAGGTTAGGAATTCAAGTCTCTTGTGGCCCAAACATCCAAAATCATTGTCATATGTTTCTAAAACAAGAGGTTCTGAATGCACATATGATATACATTTACCCTAAAGAGTAAAGACGCAACTCTAAGATGTTCTGAATTCAGTCTTTACAGTAAGTTTTTCTTTTTAATTTTTTTGAAATCTACCATGCAGACCACCGCTGCCACTGATCGGCGCTGCTCATCCCTGGCAACGACAATGCCCATCATCTCAGCAACGCAGATCGGGTTTTCTGGTAAACGATCAATGCTAGATTACATTGACTGATTACTACACGTCATGTACAGGTATTGCCGATGCTCATTCTCAAATATGTACAGATTTTCTATATTGATTTCAATACAAGGACTTCGCCTTGGGTGGTCTTGGGTGACCGAGTCAGATAGGTTCTGTTCCTATTTACCTAAAATAGCATCAGCTTCTACATGCAAGTTCTTTGATTGTTTTTGTCTCCTAATCACGAAAAAAAACTTTGCACAGGATCATATTCCAACGTCAATCCTACCACAATGTCGACGCCGAGAGATACTCAAAATGCTCTAGGCGATATAACCAATCTCACAGGTACGTTCTAAAAGTGCGTATATACCAATATGGTAGTTTATAATTCATTCCCTTTGCATGTCTAAAGGTCTAACAGAACTTGCAATCGGACTTGCAGCAAGGAACCGGCAGCAACGGATGCGGCGATCTGAAATGAGCGAAGAACAAAGGGAGGAAGAGAGGAGGAAACAACGTGAATACCAACGCCGGTACCGGGCAAGAAAGAAGGCCGAATCAGAAAACAATAGCACTTCTTATGCTTTGACTACATCTGGTATAATTTATGAGTTATACTTGTATATAATATTTGACGAGCTATTTCAAAATAAAACCGGTCACTCTGACACAACAACGGGCAGGAACAACACTTGGTGAGATAGGTGAAAGCTCATCCAGTATATTGAGTAATAAGGAGAATATACAACCAACTACGGATGTGGAAAACACACAAGAGGGCAATGGCACTTCAAACATAATCAGTGCACTATCTGTCTCCGAAGGTAACTTCATGTATATACTATGTGGATGAAAAAAATTTATTATCTCTACTATAGAAATATAATTGTCTATAGGTGTTTCCATGGGTGGAATGAGCGGGCAACGACGGAAGAGGAGGGCTGATATGAGCGTCGAGCAGTTAGAAGCCATTAGAAGGAGAGACCGTGAGTATCAAGCTCAACATCGAGCACGGAAGCAGGCTGAATCGCAAAGTAACAACACGACACCTCTTGCCAGTCTAGCCAATGATGAAAACATACTACCAGCGACTGCGCCAACAGGTGACAAATACATTCATATATCTCTACTAATATATCATGTTCCTAAATTCATGTTCATATGTGAAGCTGTGGTTCTTGAAACTGGATTATCGACAATAATGGAAAATGATGGCCCCGATGATCCCTCAGATTGGTTGCACAGGAATGATGCCTTTGTGCCACGACATAGAGGCACACGCACGTCCCTTAACTGGTCCTACGCCAGCTACCAATGAGTCAGGTCAGCACATTAATCTAAGTTGTCAATGGTTTTTAAAACAAAATAAATAAATGATGGAGATGTATGGTTCTGTACTTATAGTAGAGATAACTATTTTGCAGAACTTCAATTACCAAGTCCAGGCCCCATCCATGTAAATATAGATGAATTCGACAGTGCAATATTTGAACCACCGCAAGATGTTATTGCTGCTGATGAGCATGCCATGGATGGCGGCCATGGAATAAACAATGAAGACTTGCACGATGATGAGGGAATTATTCAGAATCATGCACAAGGTACTATGTCCAAATATATGCTTTTAATATTGACTAAATAAATATATGTCTTCAATATTGAATTACAACTGATTGCTACAACGTGGACGCAGGTCATAATTATGAGTCGTTCCGCGTGGCTCCAAATGGCGCAACTGCAATTATTCAGACACATGTAGATCCATATGATTTCATCTACCATAACCTACCCCAACGCCATAAGTTGAGCCATGTGCCGACATCTGCAGATATTGTGGTGCAATGAGGTTTCGTTATGAGAGTCACCCGGTTTTTGTTGTCAAAAAGGCAAAGTACAAATACATATTCCGAACCACCTGCAGAGCTCAAAAGGTTGTTCACAAGCCAAGTGGATGAAGATGCAGTATATTTCAGAAAGCGTATACGTTATATCAACTCTCATTTTGCCTTTGCAAGTCTAGGAGTCACACTGGATGAGAGATATTCAAGTCCAGTAGGGACTGGTATTTACAACTTTCGCGTACATGGCGGTCTGTACCACCGCCTCGACAATTTGGTGCCAGGTGTGGAAGACGCAGCTCGCCATCTACAGTTGTACTTTTATGATACAGAAGATGAGTCCTTGTCACATAGACAAAGGAGGTCTCCTGATCTTGATATCAACCTCATGCGGACTATCCTTGCAATTTTGCAAGATAACCCGTATGTACAGGTTTTTAGGCGAAATGGTGACTTTCCAAGCTTGGATAACTACCGTATTGAGCTCAATACAAATGTCACGCCTGACCATAGAAGGTACAATGCTCCAACGGCATCCCAAGTTGCCGCTATCCGGATGGAAGGGAACGATCCGGAAAGAAGTTTCGGCAGAAGTGTGGTTGTATATGGAAAGACGGATCGTCGTCCAGCGGTATGTCCGACCATACCATGGTCGTTATGACCCATTAGGTTATCCTATGTATAACCCACTGGGGGAAACGGGATGGAACAAGTTCATGCCGTTTAGCGGGGATCCAGCCATTCCCCCATTTTCGACCCCGGCGTCTGCTAATGTTGGTTACATGAGACAACGCTCTACTGGTGGTCACCAAGGTATTATTCTCCTATCTCTTATTACCCGTCATGGTTCATAATAATAGATTCTAAAATGTTCACATGATTTGCAGATACCTCGTCCTCATCTACTAATGTTCGGGCCATGGCTGGTGGCAATACAGATGATGCTCAAGGTAAATAGCAAATTCCAACTAAAATGCTATGATATAACATTATTTAATTATTTTTGCAAATTGCAGCTGATAATAATACTGAAAATCAACCGGAAGACGGGGATAATGACAACCAAGAAGGGGAAATACTAGGTGCAGCTGCAGATGAAGCACACTCCACAAGATATGTAACCGCACGACAGTACTACTGCTTCAAAATGCAAGTAAGACGGGGGTTAACCAACATTATATTATTTGGAGGACGTCTTTTTCAGCAGTGGGCTGTCGATATGTACATAAAGATTGAGTCCATGAGGCTAGATTGGTATTCTAATCCAGCCAACCAGAAACTAATACGTGCAGAGCTATACCAGGTAACCGCTACAAATAATAGTTTATTTCTTTTCTTGTTCATTACTGTTGTAACCTTCATACTAAAATTTGTATGCCCTTAAATGTGTATAGGGATTGGTTGATGTTATTGATGCAGGAGAGACACAAGGCTCTAAAGTTGGGAAGAGAATTGTGTTGCCAAGATCATTCCCTGGATGTGATCGAGACATGCAATATAGGTTCCTTAACGCTATGGCTATTGTGCAGCGTTTTGGAAAGCCTGATTACTTCATCACCATGACATGCAATCCGTACTGGGAAGAGATAACAAGCAACCTTGAACCGGGACAAGAACCACAAGATAGACCAGACCTGGTTACAAGAGTCTACAGGGCAAAGTTGAGGGATCTAAAAGATCTTCTAATCAAGAAGAAATATTTTGGTGAGGTTGCAGCATATGTCCATGTTACAGAATTCCAAAAAAGAGGCCTACCACATGAGCATTTCTTGCTGATCATGAAGTCAGCAAGTAAATTGACAACCCCAGATGCATATGATCGAGTGGTTTCAGCAGAGATACCAGACAAGGACAAATACCCAGAGTTGCACGATCTGGTTATCAACCATATGTTGCATGGACCATGTGGTGTCCTCAATAGAAAATGTGCTTGCATGGTGGATGGAAAGTGTCGATTTGACTACCCTCGACAGTTTTGTGAGGAAACTATACAAGGAAACGATTCATATCCAAAATATAGGAGAAGAGATGATGGACGCCGGGTAAAGATTAGGAGAGCAGAGCTAGATAACAGGTGGGTTGTGCCATACAACCCTGGCCTCCTACATAGATACAATTGTCACATTAATGTTGAAGCATGCTCAAGTATTAAAGCGGTGAAGTATCTATTCAAATATGTATACAAAGGCCATGACCAAGCATCATTCTCGGTAAATGCATCTGCGGTTGGAGGAGATGACGGTGTCATCAACGAGATACAACAAGCAGGGAATGCTAGATTCATATCTGCACCTGAAGTTGTCCGAGGATATTGGGATTCCCAATGTTTGGTGTCTATCCAAAGAGTATTGCAGCTCAACTACATCTACCTAATATGCGATCAGACATATAAATGACGGTGATAACCTGGAGGATGTTGTGAGACGACCAAGTTCAAATAGAACCACACTGACTGAGTATTTCAATAAAAACCGAGACGACCGCGCAGCAAGGAAAATATTGTACATAGAATTTCCGAACACTACCGTTGGAACAAAGGAACAAAAAGTTTGGCAAGCAAGGAAACAAGTCTCGGGACGATATAGACGGGTCGTCTATGCTAATCCCGTGAAGGCGAGAGATACTACTTAAGAGTTTTATTGAATCATGTCAGAGGTGCTACATCATTTGATGATCTGAAAACTGTGGCAGGTGTGGTGCAATCTACTTTCAGAGAGGCATGCGAGAAAAGAGGGCTTATAGAGATGGATAGCTCAATAGATGACTGCTTGACCGAGGCCACCACATTCCAGATGCCGTGTTCCTTGCGGAGGTTGTTTGCTACCATCCTTGTATTCTGTGAGGCCACTAACATACGTGGCCTATGGGACAAGCACAAGGATGCTCTAGGTGAAGACTTCAGCCGAGATAATGGCAACACATTGTTAGTAGAGCAGATGGTGCTGAGAGAATTACGAGATATGCTTGAGTCTTTGGGGAAAGATATAACAAAATATGGTCTGCCACCAATTTCCGATATGGGCCCAAGAACCGTTGACATTATGAAGGAGGTTAGAGAGGAACAGAGTATCCCCATAGACCAAGAACACTTGGACATCTTTCATTCTCTAAACAAGGAACAAAGAGAAGGGTTTGATGAAATCATTGAGCATGTCCTTACCAAGAAAAGCCAAGTTTTTTTTGTAGATGGGCCAGGAGGCACAGGCAAGACGTTCTTGTACAAGGCGCTACTTGCTAGAGTTCGGTCCGAAGGATTAATAGCCATTGCAACAGCCACATCTGGTATAGCAGCATCAATATTGCCTGGAGGACGCACTGCACACTCTAGGTTTGGAATCCCAATTAAAATTGATGACACCACAACATGCAGATTTACAAAGCAAAATCCAAGTGGAGAGCTGATGCGTAGGGCCTCATTGATTATTTGGGATGAAGTTGCAATGACTAAGCGTCAGTGCATCGAGTGTCTTGATAGGTCCCTACGGGATATCATGGAATGTACTTTGCCATTTGGAGGCAAGATCATGGTGTTTGGTGGAGACTTCCGACAGGTCCTACCCGTGGTTCCACGTGGCACAAGAGCGGAGGTGACTGATACTACTGTGCAAAGATCCTATTTGTGGCCCCAAATAAGGAAGATTAGGTTGACACGTAACATGAGAGCACAGTCTGACCCATGGTTTTCTGAGTACCTACTACGGATTGGAAATGGGACTGAGGAAAACGATAGGAGATGATTATGTTCGACCGGATGACATTGTGATTCCATATGATGACACCGGAGGAGGCAGTCAATACACTCATTGAAGCAATTTTTCCATCACTTGAAGAAAATGCAACATCAGCCACATATATGAGTTCGCGGGCTATTCTATCCAAGAAAAACGAGCATGTTGATAGCCTCAATTCTATGTTGATTGAGCGGTTTCAAAGAGGAAAAGGTTTACCACAGCTTTGACACTATTGTTGATGATCCTCAAAATCACTTCCCCGTTAGACTTCTTGAACTCGATAACTCCAAATGGCTTGCCCCCACATGACCTGAAGCTAAAAGTCAACTGTCCTATAATACTTCTCCGCAATCTTGATCCGAACAATGGTTTGTGCAATGGCACAAGGCTCATGGTCGACATTTGCAAGACAATGCAATTGATGCCGAGATCGTTGCCGGGCAGCATGTAGGAAAGAGAGTTTTTATACCAAGGCTACCGTTGTCACCCTCGGATGATATTTCCCTTCCTTTTAAGTTCAAGAGAAAACAATTCCCTGTGAGATTAAGTTTCGCAATGACCATAAATAAATCACGAGGGACAAACCATTCCTAATGTTGGCATCTACCTTCCGTGAGCCGGTGTTCTCGCATGGACAACTTTATGTTGGTTTATCAAGAGGGTGTCCAGATCTACAACGAGAATTTTGGCTAAACCAAATGTGGCTTTGGATCCTACAGGGAAGAGCACGAAGAATATAGTCTACAGAGACGTCTTAAATTGGTGATTACTGGTACGTATACTCAATGAGCCTTCTCAAAAGCAGCTGCCATTCCTCAATAATTCTAAAATATTTTGTTCGGTCACTTTCGGTCTGAAGAAAAATCTAATCTTGTCAATGCTTAATCTGCAGGTTAAGAGAAGGCCATGAAACCTGATCGTGGTTGGGGAACTATGCATACGTCCTGACAAAATTCCGTTCAGACATGACTTGATTATATATTGCCTGTTGACAAAATGATTATATATTGCCTGTTGACAAAATGTGCCATTAGCCTGGCTCGTGATCTCTATGTAACTGAATAACCGATTACAATATTTTTTATTTGGATTGAGAGTGGTGCTCTAAATGAGTTTTGATCAATGATTTGGGTCACGGTTGACTAAATAGAAGTAATCTCTATGTAACTGAATATCCGAGTACAATTTTTAATTTATTTGGATTGAGGGTGATGCTTCAGAGTTCTGATGAGTGATTTTGTACACGGTTGCGTAAGTAGCAGTAACAATAACAAAAAAAATATTGAAAGAAAATACGGTCACACAATATAAATATTTTGGACAAAATATTCTTGCGCATCAAAATGGAGTTGGGCTGGAGAGCGTTGACAGTCCACAATACCATGAATGTTTAATTACGATCAGAGTTTTAGATCCTTAATAGCCTAGGCAGCAGCACGCACAGCCCTCACCGGGAAAGCCTACAATCTCGTAGCCCATTTATCTCAATTGTCGTCCTATCAGCCCAGCCGCCATATTAACTGCCCAAAATATAGCGCTGCAGATTGAGATCCTTCCACCACGATCATCGCCCCGCAATCACCGGGAACTAGCCACGCCGAGCCGCGATCTGAAACCGAGAGAGGCGAGGTCGACTGCGGGTGCCTGAAGCACGCACCGTCCAAGCCGGGAGCACTCCTCGACCTAGACCACGCGCGCCGTGATCCCAGTTTCATTTCTTGCGCCGCCATTTGCAGCAGGGGCATCGTCGTCGGGATGGCCGCCGCCATATGATTTTCACTGCGTAGGTCTGTACGTAAGAAATAATGGAGGATCCTGCACCGATCTGTTCTCCGTCAGCGCTGCGACAGCTCCATGCATGTGTGCGTTAGTATATGTATGTATGTATGTGTGCTTGATTTTTTTTTTCCAATCTACAGTTCGTTGCCATCGTTCGACGTCACCACCTCATGGCAAGGAGGCAGGGCGCCGCCGCCGACCAGTGTGGCCGCAGGCTGTGATGCGTCTCTCTGTTCTCTTCGCCGATCGAGCCGCGCCACAATCCAGTTCCAGGCCATCATTACGACGCACCGCCACGACCCGCGCCTTTCGTCCTTCTCCTGCAGTCGGGCGTACGTTGTGATCGTCCTCCACCACCACCATCAAAACGGAGAGAACGGCATCAAGAACTACGGTATGATAGTTTCTATGCCTCATTTTCTTTTTTTTTAATACAGATTCCAGTTTTCTCTTCTCTTGAACACTCTAATTTGTGATGCACGTATGGACAACACCTTGTTGGTGTACTCCTTGAGCAGCGACAAGTGTTCGAGGATCCAAACAGGACCACGGCGTCTCGGACAGCGGCATCAGGAACGTGCGCCCGTGTTAATCAGCAGATCATCCTCCGTCCCATGCAGAACATCATGGACCCAGACACAACGACCGCCACGCCTACCTGTTCAGGTTATATTCAAAATATCCTATGTTCACTGTGATTCAATGATTTCATCATAATGATACATAACAAGTTAAACATGTTACAGAGAATGATCCAAAAAGGGAAGCCTCTTGCCAAGACACGCCGAACACAGACATTTCCGAAATAATAATTCCGGCATCATCGCTATCAGGTGAAAATTAACTGGACCTTAGCATCCAATAATTTCTTCGTAAAATTATATTATCGTTGCAATTAATAAGATTGCATTATATAATGTTCTCCTCATCTATAGAAAATGTCCAAAAAATAGAGGGTCAAACAACAATCGAGGGCTCTAGCAACCAGATCCAGAACAAAGATGATTCCGAAATATTATTTCGGCCATCCTCTCTCCTCGGTTACGAAAGATCAGAAGCCAGACAACTCAGGTGAATTTTAGTTTTAATAAATTTATAACCAAGGTTTGCCCACTACTTTTAGAAAATTTATCTTGCGTCATTCCCAAGTTATTCATTATAGTTGAGATAATACTTTGCTCATTGACCAAATTATTTTTAAAAAATAGAGATTGAGGCAATCGAAGCCCCCAACCTTGAAACGTTGGACAAAGACGAGGGAGAAATATTAGTTCAACCATCCTCGCCTGAAGGTATCAAATATCCGATCCTTTAAAAACATTTCACCCACTTCCTCGTTTACGATGTACCTCATGAACCTCACTAATGAGTTCAAATATATCACAGATTGGCTACACAGAAATGATGAATATGTTCCTAGCTCTAGAGTTCCATGTAACGATGCACTGCCTACTTCAGGTGAGACAAAATTGCACAACATCCTCATGCTACTTTTAAATTAAGGATGAAATAAAAACTTTATATGCTAATTTACTAAAGCATTGCTATACTGCTATAGATGTTCAAACTAAAGATGGTCTCGGAATAATATTGCTTCAAGATAGCAGCGAGGTCAAGAAGAGGAAGCGTGCTCATGACGATGACGTACACAACAAACTATCCTATCATATTTTGTCCGCGTGGACCATTGCATACAAAATGTATGAATAGACATTTAAACTGATACTATATAGATTTTGCAGACCATTACTACGGAATTAGCATATGTAAATGTCGATGAAGAAGATGTGCACACACCAAAACTTCAAAAGGATGAACATACGATGCATGCCCCGCACGATGTATTAGTCTTTGGTACCTCAATATAATAAGCCTCAAGGTGAGCCATCTAGATGTTGAAACTGCATGGACTTTATTTTTAATCTCTTTTATTAACAACATATTTCTAATAGCAACAAAATGATATCTCTATAGATTACGAGCCAACGACAGAAGATGATGAGGTTATTAGATACATGAGAGGAAAAGACATGGAACACAAACTCATTAATATCAACCATGCTTGGGGACACAGGGAGGACCTAGATTGCCTTTTTGCTTCGAATCAGCAAGTCAATGGCGCTGTAAGACACTGCTTTAACTTTAACTAATGTTCCATACCATTTATTTTTCTAGATTCGAATGACAAATTTTAAACTTGCAGGTCATAAGTATGTATATTGAATTAATGCGGTATGAAAACGTTTGCTTCATAGAGATGGTGGAGATGTGTATTTAGAAAATACAATTATCTCTCAACTGCTACTGAAATGACGGAGAGAAAAAGAGGCTGACCTGAGCTATAATAGAGACGAACCGGTTAAAACAAGAGTTGAAAATTATTTAAAAGTCGACATGGTAAGAATGACCACAATCTCTTATATATTCTGATTTTTAACAGTTTAAAATTTAGAGAAATTATTTACATATATCTCAATTACTACAGGTATTCATTCCGATCAATATTGAAAGGTATCACTGGTACCTAGGGGTGGTAAATGCTTCTAAAGGTGAGATACATGTTTTGGACTCATTTGGAGCGACAAGTGAGGACTTTTACGATCTCAAAGCTTACGGTGCAAACTAAATATAAATATTTGGTCTACATATTAATTCTCTATAAGATAAGATTCTTTAGCATTCGTTGCTTGATTAACATTGTTCTGTTTTTTTTCATACCAGCTATTAGGAATGGAAAGAGCGATAAAATATGTCGCAAACCTTACAGAGCTAGACCTCAGTAAATGGCAACACGGAACCAATGTGTCATCTTGGGAAATGACACATAAGATCATCCAACCAATGCAAGAAGATTGGTAAAATATCTTTTGGTCTTTTTCTATATATCATTGTCTCAAAATACATACTATATGTATGCCTCATAGTGTATTTCTCTAATATTGCCCATTATAGTTGTGGTTTATGGCTTCTTAAATTCATGGAGTATTGGGCGGGGAAGTGCTTTGTCTCACCATATAACCCAGTACTTTCATAAAAGTATAGTTCTAATACAAAATAAACAACTATTTTTTAATTTCTTAATATATCGACAAATAATCATGTTTGCAAAGAGATATAAGTAACTGGAGGTTCAAGTTGCCTGCAATCTTATATAAATCTCCGTTAAATGAATACCAAGGGTTATCGATGAATATCAAAATACCGAGAAAGAAAATGAATTGGATGACCTTCTTGAAGAGCTCGATGTATTTGATTTGATCATGTCTCCCGATGTGAGTATGACAAAATTACTGAGGTGGACAAATAAAGAACAAGTTTTGGAGGGATTTGCGTGAAGTTGCAAATGTACGCCACCAATGGAGATTTAGAGTAAGCCATTCTAAAGTAAAACTAATTGTTCTAATATATGTATACTAATCTCTACTATATTGCCATTGACAAGTCTATACTGATATAAGGAACTTGTTTCTTGTCCTTGATTTTTAGCAAAGAGTTGATACAAAGTAAACGACCACATCCAATTACTTTAACCCTTAGAAATGTTATGAATATTATACATGAAGACAAAGAATTGGAACATGAGAGCTTTTAATATGGCTGTTCGCATGCTTGCGTACAACCAAGACTTTGGGATGAACAAAAAAAAATACACCACTTCATGGACCTCAAGTTTGCTTGTAAGTTGACATGTACAAAGAATTTAAAAATTATGTGACTCATGAAATACTTACAATAAAATAATATCTACTATAATGATTATCGAAATAACTTGTTTTGGACGAGATCCACGGTGTTGTCCCAGGATTGACAAAGCATATAATCACAAACTGAAAAAAGTACTTCGAGTGTTGGCGGGGTATGCGATACAGCATCAAAGATTGCTGCAATGTGAGTTATGTTTTTGTATTATTTAAAAGTCTTATTTTAAGTAATTTACCACTCACTATCTATGTTTTGCTTATAGATTCTACTACCATACTATCGAGATGGCCTATACACTCTCATTATATTGAACTTGCAAACCAAAACTGTGTATATTTTAGATCCACTTCAAGATCTAACAGGGTGCTATGAGAGGTTTGATCCAAAAGATTTACATAAAGCTACATTCCACAATATCTGTAAAAGTTTTCTCTCGCCATGGCTCGACAAATCCTGATTTGAAGAACAATGTTTGGAATTGGGTTGGAGATTTCCCAACATGGGTAACAAAGGTTCAAGATAATAAACAATGGTAATCACTTGTAATAAGTTATATGATAAGTTTCATGTAAAAAAAATTGCTTATTTGAACAACTAACCGGTTCCAGGAAATTGGGAGGCTTTCTTGTGTACAATTTCATGAAGTGGTGGGACGGAGAGAAAACACCACCGATCAATAATGTAAGTCTGTATAGTATACATATGTTTCAATAAACTTGATATAATATTGCTATCCGTCATGTACGGGAACCAACTACACTAAGGAGGGAATTCCTGGGTGACATCTTCACGAAAATGAGCAAAGAAAGCTGTGACGAGCTCCCTGAAGATATTCAATTCTTGATCAAGAAGTTAGCTACAATGTAACTTATACACAAGGAAATACCAATGTTGTACCAAAACCTGGTTTAAACTAACATTTTCCAAGAACAATACCGTGGCGTTAGCACGGGCATTATACTAGTTCTATACGGAAGACAAAGTATATACAGTATATGTATATATATACATGTTAAAAATACGAGGTGGCCTGGTTGGGGCTAATGGGCCTGTGGTGATCGGCCTTCGAAGCAAAACCCGCCAAAGGAAGCAAATACATCAATTAGAATACAGTAACACTTCCTTACGTACGTCCGGACGACGGAAACGATTCCGGACGGCCGTTCCTGGACCTCGCGTGCTATACCGGCCCATCTAGACACCGGCTTCTTCCGAAAAAAAAAAAAAAATCCTTCGATCCCCTTTCTCTCGCGCAGCTCCTGGTGTCGCACGCAGCCGCTCCCTTCTCGCGCCGCACGCCGCCACCGCAAGCGTGTCTCCAGTGCTCATCCCCATCGCTTCGATCTGCTCCAGTGCTCGTCACAGGACGAGAAGAGGCTGCGTCTCCTGTGCTCGTCCTCTGCCACCAGCTATGGCGGGGCGCAGGACGCCACTGCCGCCCCCGTACCTCGCCGCCGCCGGACCAGCCGCTGCTCTGCACCTCCTCTCTCCCCACCGAGTACATGGAAGACCGGCTCCGTCGCCGCGTGATGCAGAGCGAGCGAAGCCTCGCGGCGCAAGCGCCTGGAGCGCCGAAACTTGATGAACTCGAGCAGGCTAGTTCCGACGGCTGGTGGGAGCACTCTATCAATCCCCCAAATGTTTTAATTGTTTGTTTCAATTATTTCAGTTGTTTCGGAGGTATGTTTCAACTGAACCATATGTATGTTGTAGAAGTAGATCGAATGTTTCACATGTTTCAGACATATATTTCATCTATATTTCAGAAGAGATGTTTCAAGTGTTTCAACTAATTTCAGTCGTATGTTTATGTTTCATCTATGTTTCGAAGGGATGTTTCAAGTGTTTCAACTAATTTCAGTCGTATGTTTCAACTGTTTGTTTCGGATGTTTCAAAAAGTAGATCAGGTGTGTTTTTCTAGTGTTTGGAAGGGATGTTTCAAGTGTTTCAACTAGTTTCAGTCGTATGTTTCAACTGTTTGTTTCTGGATGTTTCAAAAGTAGTAGGTCAGGTATGTTTTTCTAGTGTTTCAGAATGATGTTCAAAGTGTTTCCGGATGTTTTTCTAGTGTTTCAGAATGATGCATCATGTACCCTTGTCCGCATGGATTCTAGTGTTTCAGTTGTTTTCGTTTTTTATTTTGATTTGATCCTACGTGCATGGCCGTAGAGCTCCTCTGCTCTCTTTTGAATGGTCTCTCGATGAAGCAAACAGAGCGGCGGCGGCTGTCTTTGCAAGGAACGGACCAGTGCCTCACTTGAATGGACTAGTACACAACTTTGCTTTAGCCAAGCTAGTAAGCAAGGCAGCTAGCTAGCAAGCAAGGTAGCCAGCTAGCTAGCAAGCAACGTAGCTTGGGCCATGCGACTTGTATAGACTACTACACAACTTTGCTTTAGCCAAGCTAGCAAGTAAGGCAGCTAGCTAGCTAGCAAGCAAGGCAGCTTGGGCCATGCACGCGCGGGCGTCCGGACGGGGACGTGCGTCCGGACGTCCGGGCGCTATCGTGCCCCGTTAGAATACGATGTGTCTCGTTCTAT
This sequence comes from Hyparrhenia diplandra, assembly GCA_015847255.1. Taxonomy (NCBI): domain Eukaryota; kingdom Viridiplantae; phylum Streptophyta; class Magnoliopsida; order Poales; family Poaceae; genus Hyparrhenia; species Hyparrhenia diplandra. The sequence goes on along the minus strand of JADLZK010009343.1, from coordinate 9,498 downwards.
GCAATTCTAGTAGTGCGCTCTTGCATAATTGTATTATATGTATTTGATCTTTGAAAATCTCGCCACACCTAAAATTTATTCCTGCATGCCTCCACCACTGCTGCAGGCAGGCCGGCCCGGTGGGGACGATGCAATCATGGTACAAATGCGAAGGACTAGCTTGAGAGGTCTTTTTATACTAAAATAAGCATTACTTCTAAAATATTAGCTACTCCTTCTATTCCAAATTATAAATCACTTTAATTTTTTTGTTTGTATATCTATTTTTTTATACTGTTTCAAGTGTTCTTTGGATTGCACAGTACAAACGACAGGATGTGCATGCTAGCCAGGAATAAGCAGCATTACCTGATGACCAGATGAACAAAAGTAACCGATAGTAGCTGGTAGGAGTGCAGTACTGCATGCGATTGTGAAAGGAGGGAGCACCGCACCAGATTAATTAAAAAAATGTACCTTAAGCTTTGCGATTTGTAAAAGGAGTACCCCACCAGATCCGAGAGATGACATCGCTTTCATATGCTATGATGGCAGTTGCAGGTGGCAGCAAGTCAAGACATCGAGAGCACATGCTAGCAGCTAGCGTTGATGCCCTAGGGCATGCTATAGATTGCTACTACTAGCTAGGAGATGCTGACATGTTGTGGGCCAAGCCAAGCTCTAGCCTCCCCAAAAAGACTGGCTGTTGTTTGGTTAGGGGTTTAGGGTGCGTCCAAAGGTTTTTGCGCCTACTGCAAAGCCACAGTTAGTAGGTTTTATTTATTTATTTATTTATTTTTTTAGGCTCCTCGACTGGGTACAGGCTGCATGAGTACATACAACACCATACGCACGCACTCACACACAAAACCCCATACTCACATCAAGACCTACAGACTACACCAGTGAAACGAACGCGTCCCTAATAATATCGACGAAACCGACCCGGCCGCGGGGAGATGGGCACATCGCAGATCCCATTGTAGTTCCACGCGTGAGGAGCTTCATCTGATTATTTTGGGGATTAAACCCCGGTGAGCACCAGCATCGAAACCGTTGTTCGAACTTTGGCAGGGTGGCTGCACACCGCAAGCCTCTCCCATCTGAGCTAACGCTCGGTCTCAGTAGTTGCTTATTAAAGACGAAGGTACAATTGAATTGGATTTTGCATACCAGATTTATGTCGAAGATTTATTTGTTTCAGTTCACTGCAGAATGGGCAAGCTGAGAATGTGGAGGATGATGATCTGAAGCCACATTACAAATACCTTAGTCTTGTAGAGAAGGTATGCACACTAATATGGATGGGAGCTTTTTAGTATGTTTGGCACTGGAAAGCTAGTAATGGTTGTCACCTCAACTAGAATTTTATGTTGTCAATTAACAGTGACCTGTGCCTTGCACTTGCAGAGGCAGAATGTTATGAAGCAGAGAAAAATATATGTTCTTAGCTCAAAGAAACAGGTAAGGAAGCTATTTTTCAGTGATTAGTCATTGTAATTGAAAGGTATTTTGGTTAAAGATTCTTTTGGTTCCTCTATAAAGACGGTGGCTGAGCACTCATATGAAACCACAAATCTCAGCTCATCTACCCCAGCCACAATAAATATTAGTTTACAGGTATTCATGAAGCACTAGCTGTAGATTTTGTTTTAGACAAGTTTCTGCAATCCTTGTTTGAACTGTAGTCATTAGTGTTTACTTGATGTTGTGCTTGACCTGATTGATTACTTAGAAATAAAATCATGGATTTTAGTTAGGCTGAATTGATAATACCTTATTTATTTTTACATGTTATGGCACATGGCCTTAATAACCTATCTTTATTCTGATTCCATTATGTTGGTGAAATAAAATATTAATTTATTCTTATTCACTATAGACGGAGCAAGATGGTTATGTTGAGCGCGAGGATCTGCCGGCACATTACAAATATAATTGTACTAAAGATAAGGTTTGCACACCAAACTTAACACATGGATGCAAAGCAATATATTCTGTTCAATTTACTGGATACCGTTATTGCCACTGCTTTTTGACTTTCCTAAGATGTGTTTCTTTCTAGAACAAAGGCAATATAGCACTGAATGACAGTATAGTGTTAAATTTTATCATATATTTACTAAATGGATCATTTCTACTAGACCATTCCTTTCTGCAAATTGAGTAGTAATTTCTATCTAATTCCATGTCACACCCGATTTTAAGAATAAAATGGGATGCATTAATCTCATGTGTGCCTAGAGATCAGTCACACACATAAGTCGACAAATTACAAGAGTAGTATCATCACAATGTAAAATACATAACGAACATAAAGATAAACATAGCCTTAACACAAAGAGACATAGTCTGGACACAACGACAGCATAAGATAACTCTCTCTCCAGTGGGGCTCCATCACAGGGACGTCAACTGGTGAACTCAAGCCTAGAAATCCTCCGGGTAGTCCTCATATCCTCCAACATCTATTCCGCATCCAAGGTTTTCCCAAAATAGAAAGTAAAACAAGCGTGAGTACACAACGTACTCAACAAGTATAACATGGGTTATGAAGCTCAAAAGGCTGACACTGGCTTACTGCATTTAGCATTTTAGTAGGTCAAGTTTTAGCATTAAAGTATATCAAGTTATGCTTAAGCTCCCTAATCCCACATGATCTTCATTAATATTATAACATTCTCAGTTTAGTCCATCGTCGTCATCTTGAATCCATGTCTCAACATCATATCCATCACCATAGTAACCAGCTATTCTGTGAGTTTTTCGGGCCGGTCTGACCGTGAGCACGGCTGATATATCAGTTTGATCAAACTCTGCGCAGAGGTGTACACTTTCACTGTGAGCTGTGAATTGCCCTTTTGCCCGAGGTGATCGGCCTCTTAACCCACTACCAAGGTAGGTCGGCAGGGTTCACTATGAAGCCTTTCACAGTTCCGTCTAACAAGTTAGGGCCGCTAGGTTTCCTTGGCAGGCAGATATAGAGAACCCTCTTTCACATGGCACACTCCCTCAAGGCTATACACATATGAACAGAAGCATTACTATACCCAAAGTGTCAAGGCCCTTGACGCCTTATTCAGGTAACCTCTAACAAGCTAGACAAGATCCTGGGTACTGAGCTAAAACCAGAGCCATGTAGCCCTCACAGTTGTACTATAAATCCCAGCTTTTGCCCTACAGATAAGTCCTTAAGGAAGGCTAAGAGCAACAACACCCCTTGCCCTATCGTTCAGTTGTTTTTACCATTCTTCATCATCATAAGCATATCCATAGTCATCAATAAGATCATGTTTCAATTAAGTTGAGCGCTAGCAGTCTACCCATATGCAAGTAACCATAGGTAACAAGGTATAAGTAGCAAAAATACTAGGAAGTCCTTAGGGATAGCAAGATTAGACACGTGCATCATGATTAGGTGCTGAATAGTGAATAGGACATCACGGAGGGTCCATGCTATACTTGCCTTGATCAGCGAACTCCTGCTGCTCTTCAAAGTACTCCTAGCCACCGACGTACTCCTCACCGTCTGGACTCGACCAACAAGACAACAACACGCATTCCAAGTGCATTCATACAAGACAAACATAGCTACAGTGAGAACAGCACACCAACAGCATGGAAACAATGTAAAAAGTTTGTAAACAGATCCTACGTCTCGCTACGAACACGTAGACGTGAAAATCACGGAAAACGGATTTATAACGTGCAATCACCGCGCCCTTGACGAACACGAGGATCACAGCCGGCGTGGCCTTCTTTGCCATGATCCACCATGCTTGTCGCAGCACGCGCACACCATAGAAACAGCCAGCTGGCTCTACCGCCGACACCACGACGGCCAAGATACAGACGACCTCGATGTAGAGGGCGAAGAGGTGGCCCACGAGGAAGAGGAGAAACCCAATGTCTTGCAACACAGGGCTCGTGTATCTGCGGAAGAAGGCAACGTATAGCCAAAAAACAAAGAGAGCTCCCCTGCACGCAACTCCATGGAGGACGTGGCCGAGCAGCGCGGTACCAAATGGGCCCTTGAGTCTGTCGCCGCCGGCCAGCAGCTTGCGTACAAGCCCGTGGAAGGACGACGACCTCCGCTCGCCGGAACACGCCGTGACGGCGGTGCACACGGTGACCGCCAGAACGGCTGGGCCAGTAGTGAACGCGGTGACGAGGAGGTAGGTGGTGCTTGCAGCGACAAGGTGGCCAGCGCGGATACGTGTCGCGACCACGAGGTTATTGTAGTCGCGCCACAGCCGGTTGGACCTCCAGAGGTCTCGAGCGTGGTGGATGACCTTATTGAGGAGCGGTTGCACCACAGTGGAATAGCCGAGGGTAGTGATAGTAGTGTAGGCGACGACGATGAGGAAGATGGGGATGAAAAGGTGGATGTTGCGGGCTTGGAGAAGGAAGCCTTCCATGATGATACCACGGCGAGTCCCCATGGTGTTAGAGTGGAAATGGATTGGAAATGAAATGTTTTGTGGAAGCACGGACTTGTATGTCTAGCTGTCTTGAACTTGGTTTCTACCGTCATCAGCCATTGGAGCTAACACAGCTATCTTGAACACATCAAACAGACAAGTTGCAGGAATGGGAGCGAAGTTGCCAAGGGACACTGACATATGACAAGCAAACTTTGTTTTCTCTGTGCCATTGACAAGGTGAAGAATCTTTGGAACCTGGTTTATATCGTCATCAGCAATGCGACCCATGAGCTTGTTTCTGTTGCCCTTGTACTAAAGATCGTTGTAGCCGGCCCCTTGTCGCTGGCTATGGCTGCCACGCCGCGACCACTCCTCCCAATGTGGCACTTGAGCTTCCTCAAGGAAGGTCTGCTCCTTCCAGCGCGCAACCCTGGCCTGTTTGGTCCAATCTTGGTGCTCATAGTCGCTGTGCAGGCCGTCTTCCTGCTACTCTTGCTTGAGGCACAGAATGTCGTTCTCGTCGGCGCATTGAGCCTCCTCATCTCCATGACCATCAGCCCGGTCCTTGGGGCTATCACCACCGTCGCTGCCGTCACGGCCTACGGCGTCGACAAACCGCCCACGTTCGTCCAGGTCCTCCGTAGGCTGTTCAATGGTGGTGGTGGCCTGCTAACCGTCGTTGTGACTGCTGTCCACGGCCATATTTTGGCCGTCGCTTGCCAGCTCGGCGTCAACGCGTTGTTATTCCTCATTGACCTTCTCGTCAGGTACACCCGCACACTGCTGCTGCTTGACCTTCTAGTCTTGGTCCCCTTCGTCGCAGGCCTCGCCCAGCTCTACCTGGATGTCGTGCTGTCCATGGCAGTGGTCGTGTCCGCGTCCGAGCCTGGGTACCATCGCGCTGCCGCGCTCCATCTGGCGTGGGTAACCACAGCGAAGAACGCTCCCCAGGCCGTCATCCTCTTGGTCGCCAATGCCATGATCACCGCTGCCATCTCGCCACGGCACATAACCATGACAGGTTTTGGTCACCAACCAATCATATTTCCCTTGCTCGTGGCCAGCGTCGCACAAGTGTTCTCCGCGTGCGCGGTCACTGCCTACTACAACGAGTGCAGGCAGAGGGTCAGCAAGAGCATGCTGCAGAAGTTCACCTAATTGAAACAGGTACACTTTGGGTAGTGAAATATAATACAAGTAGTGAAATAGTCGATTATTGTGTAGTGCTAAATCTTGTGGGTGAATTAAATATTGCTTAGGTACAAGAAGCCGCTCTTAAAGATAAGGAAAGCTAGGATTAGACGATTCTAATCTATTGTATCTGGAAATATCAATACTCTAGTATTCCCTGTATTCATAGCGAGAGCAGCGCAGATGATAAACTAGAGAAGAAGCTGAATCACTACGGGAAACAGGATCTTCGCCCGACGGGACTGCGTTTCGCCGACAGCCTGAAAAAGCGGGCGGTCGGCGAAGATTTCTTCGCTATCTTCGCCGACCGCCCGCGTTTGGCAAAGGCAAACCGTCGGCGTAGAAATCTTCGCCGACCGCCAAGTTCTCGGCAAAGAGCAACGCTTGGCAAAACACCCTCTTTGCCGACCACAAGCGGTCGGCGAAGAAAACCCGTCGGCATTTCCGACACCAACGTAACGGTTAATCGTCGCGCACACCGCGCCGACAGCCCACCGTCCGGCCGTCGGCAAAGATCAACATCTTCGCCGACCGCCCACCGTCCGTGGTCGGGCGGCGTTTTTTTTTTAAAATTATAAAAGGAATGCCCGCGTTGCCACGTGTCAGGGAAAAAATACCGGCGTCGGGACTTCGCCGAGCACCATACGATGGTGGTCGGCAAAGATGGTCTTTGCCGAGCACTGCCCAATCGGTGCTCGGCAAAGATTGCCTTTGCCGAGCACCTTTTCCGACCCTCGGCGAAGTTTAAATTTTTTTTTTGAATTTTCCATCACAACTTTTTCTGTGCCTTAGCTACAGTACACAGAGTTCATTGTTCAAGTTTGAAATTTTTTAAAAACTTTTTACTATATTTTATGAGTTTTCATGTTATAATTGAATTTCTTTCGAAAACTAAAATTTGAACTGCAAGTGATTCGAATAATGGATCTAAATAATTCAAAAAATGATAAACATGCTTGTGAGTCTATATTGAGTCCTCATCCATGGTGAGACACCGAAATTCAAATATCTTGTGCGCGAAACACGTCGACTCACTTGCCGGTCGATTGTTTTAAAATTATATAAAATTCAAACGGAGTTGAAAAATCATGAAACTTGTCGAGTTGTCCTTATATCGCATGTGTACACTATGAAAAAAGTTTGAGTCGATTTCGTGGACGGTTGCATCTCGGATGGCGCTTACCAAGACATCTCCAAAGATGTGATAACGAAAACTCAAGTTGAGATGTCCAAGTTTCAAAGAGTCGGTATGCAAACTTGCATGAAACCTTTTCAAATTTTTTCCACAGTTTAAACATGCAATATAACGATGACTCGTCAAATTTCATGAATTTCCAACTTCGTTTTTTTTTTAGAATTTTAAAATGATTCGCAAGACGACGGAATCGAAATGTCTCGCGCACAAGATCTTTGGATTTTCTCACGTGTCCATAGATGAGGGCTCAAAATATACTAACAAACAAGAAAATCATTTTTCAATCACATAATTCCATTTTTCTAAGGACCTGCAGTTCAAATTTTAGTTGTCAAAAAATATTCAAGTAAAAGAAGAAAAGTATTAAAAATAGTAAAATGAGCGGAAAATGTCCCAATTTTTGACATGTACTTGTAAATACTCTATCTAAGCTACAGAAAAAATCTGAAGTGAAAAAAATCCAAAAAATAATTTCTTTGCCGAGCACGAACTTGCCCGGCGAACCATCTTCGCCGACCGCAAGTCTATGGGCGGTCGGGCGGCGCCGTGGCCCGCTACCCCGCTGGTTCGCTTTAAAAAAAAAGGCAAAATCTTTGCCGACCGCCGGATCGGGCGGTCGGGCGAAGACCATATCTGTCGATTTTTTTAAAAAAAAAAAAAAAGTGGATGGAGCTTTGCCGACCCGCCGGATCGTGGGTTGTCGGCAAAGGCCGGATTTCCGCCGACCGCCTCGGATCCGGCCGGCGGCGAAGAATAAAAATAAAAAAAAAGAAAACACAAAACCCCGAACCCTTATCCACTCGGACACCACACTCACGCACACACTCAACACCACACTCACACTCACGCGCCCACACACACACGAACCCGCCGCCCCCGTCCCCCGTCCCTCGCCCCCGCCGGCCGGCCCCGGCCCCGACGCCCCCGTCCCGGGGCCCGACACCGCCGTCCGCCCGCGGAGGCCGGCCCCGACCCCCGCCGCCCGGGCCGCCCCGCCCGCCCGACGCCCCGGGCCCTCGCGGCCCTCGCCGGCCCCCGCCCCGACACCGGCCACGGCCGCGGCTGCCCCTCCCAACGCCGCCGCCAGGCGGCCCCCGCCCCGACGCCCTCCCCCGCGGCCGCCCAAGTCACAAGGCCGGCGCGCCCTGGCCGCACGCCCGAGAGGAGGAGAAGGCCTCGTCGAGCTGCTTTGTGCCGCTCCTCTCGCCGTCGTTCGCGCCGTCTGCTGCCTCGTCTCGCCGTCGGTCAAGGCAAAGGTGACATTTCTTGCACTTGTAGATGTCGCCATTGTGAAAGTGCATATGGATGTGAATGTGAATGTGTGTATGTGAATGTTGGCCTTCGTGCCGTACGTTTAATTGCAGGAGGAGGAGGAGGAGGGAAGAGGGAGGAGGAGAAGTTCGACGCCGCCCTTCATCGTCGCCGCTTTGATTTGTTCGTCCACCGCCCTAGCAAGGTGAGCATTCGTGCCTTATAGTGGTCGATGTGTATGCATATGTGTTGGTCGGCCGTCGTGCCGTTGTTTTCTTGCAGGTATTGAAAATCTCAGCGTGTAGGGGAGGTTCTCACCGAAATCTCTAATTGAACCTGTCTTTTTTTTTCAGTGACAGCCCGTCGGTGCCGCTATCGAGTATACGTGACTTCACCGCCATCGCTGGGTCGCCTGCGCACCGCTAGGTATAACCCCTCTTTACATATGATGGTCGTAGATCGTAACCTAGTTAGGCGTCTCCCGTCCGAAAGAGATACGGTTGGAGGTATGGATTTCTTTGCATATCTACGACCGTCATCTGCTTTTGGGATTGTCCACGTTTTTGGGACAGCCCACGGATATGTAGATGGGTCGTTTCCATGTTCCGCTCGGTCGGCGACGAGTTTTCAAGCATCACCTCCCCGTTCTCCGGATACACACTCTCCTTCCGGACGTGTATCGGGAGAACAGCGGGGAGGTGCTGCCGAATTCTGCCTCGGGCGGGATCGGAGCATGGAAACTGACTCATCTACGCATCCGCGGTGGGATTAGGACCTATCCTAGCCTATTAGAGAGTAGGAACACCATGTAGATCGAACTCATGGATGGAATTCGTGGTTGCTAAAGGATGGACGACCGCCGGTGGATGTACGACGGTTGGAGAAGTAAGCGTGATTTTGACGAAGAATGGATGGACAAGACCAATGAGTTCTTGGAAATGGTATGGGGGCAACGCTCATGCTCGTGGTCATTTGCTAGTTTGGTGTCCTGCGGAAAATGTGACAACACGAAGAGTCGGTAGAAAGGATATGCAACGTCATCTTCTAGATGTTGGATTCACCAAGAACTATACCGTGTGGGTATACCATGGTGAAGCACAACGTATGAGAGAGAGGTGGTGAGAGCACGCCTCGAGGATTGTGATGGTGATGCCGGGGTTGTAGATATGTTAGATGATGTCCACCAAGGACTTTTCAACGAAGCACGTGATAAGGAGGCGATGGAGAAGGAGGCAAAGAATTTCTATGAAATGTTGGACTCGGCGGCGAAACCCCTTCATGAGAACACAACGGTTTTATGGCGGATGGCATTTGTCGCTATTAGGGCTGAAGTCTGAATTGAACAACGGTCGAGCGGGGCTTCGATAGGGTGTTGTCCATTGTTGGCACCCCTGCTTCCATAGGGCCATAACCTACCATCGAGCATGTATGACTCCCGAAACTCTTTACGGCACTTAA